>PVKS010013081.1:0-51904 GCA_004027875.1 Aplodontia rufa | reverse complement strand
AAGGAGGAGGAGAGGAGGGGGAAGAGGAAGGGAGGAGGGGGAGGAGGAGGAGGAGGGGAGAAGGAGTGGGGGTCCGAGCCTCAGGACCCACAGCATTTCAGTGTGGATTAGCCTCTCCACCTAGGATGGACCCAGAACAGGATGCTCTCTGGGGTGTTCAGGCTTTACTGGCCGAGCCTGGGTGCCCTGCAGTCTTTGGCCCTAACTGGGGGCACAGGTAAAAGCCTTTGAGTGGAGGTCAGAAAAAAGAAAAAGGAAAGAATGGAAGAGAGAAGCAAAGACAGGATGGAGGGGAGGAGAGGCAAGGGGAGGCCCACACGAGCTCCCCGAAAGGTGCCCGCCACCCGCACGTCCCGCTGGAGTCTGACCACTGGGACCATCAGGTGTAGCTGGAGGGAGAAGACGACCCACAGAACAGAGGGCTCCCGGGAGAAGGCTCACTGCAGAGCAGAGACTCGTGAAGGCAGGGGCGGGTAGAGCCCTCCTCCACAGGCGCCCACGGAATCCCTGTCCCCTCACAGCTTAGGACCTCCACATCCACCCTGGTGATGGCCACTGTATGACAGATGTCATCGCTAACAGCAAAATGCAGACCCGTGGCAGGGACTTGGCGAGATTCGTTCACGCTCCGAACCAACGGACCCGAGTTTGCATTGGTGGCACGGCCGCTGCTCACATGGGCAGCACTGCCCAGGGCCCAGACCTGGACTGCGGCATGAGGCAGACGCTGCACTCTGACCAGCCCTGCAGACACCCCTCCTGACCTGGGATCTGGGGTCCAGGAGGACTGCACTGTCCCCTCTGTTCTCCAACAGATGAGCTTGTGCTGCTCTTCCCCTCCTCTTCCCTTCTCCTTCTGCACACAGAGGTAAGAACACAACTGGAAACGTTTGCAAAACTTGCTCCTAAAATGAGAGGATTCCTTAGGGAGGCAGGAGAGATGCAGGGTAAACCTCTGAGAGGAAACTGGGTGAGCCCTAGCCCTCTGCCCCAAGCCTCAGCAGTTTGTCACTGCTGGGAACACACACTCAGTGCTAGAATTCACATGGCCATTCTGAGCGGCAAAAATGGGGAATTTGTCGGCCCATGTAACTGAAAAGTCAGGGGATTGAGTGGAGTCAGGCATGGCTGAATCCAGGAGCCCACCAACTGTTTTCCCTCTCTGCCTCTTGGAACTGCTTTCCTGTGTGTTCAGGTCATCTCCAATCTTGACGGGGTGGTGGCAGTCACCCCACCTAAAGAGAGCTGCTTTTTTCCCTCTAGTTTCAAAATTCTCAGAAAGGAATTTGAAGACGGCGGTGGTGTTTGAGTTCTAGGCTTGCAAGAGGAGAACTTTTGGCCAACAAGAACCTTCTCTCTGATACTCACTTTCCAAACAAAAATCTAACCCCTCACCCTGTGCCAGAGGCACTGCTGCTAGGCACATGAAGGACCCCTGCCTGCAAATGGGATGCATACAGCCAAGACGTCGCCAAATATGCACCGTGGCCAAGATGCCGCCAAACACACACCTCGGCCCAAACCGCGACCCTGCAGCCAAAACGCCACCAAAACACACACCGCGGCAACACTCAACACATTAGAGCTTGAAGACTTGTGCCAGGTTACGTTTTCCAAAGAGCACGGGACTGAGACATATCCTAATCCAGAAGCCACACGCTCCTCCGCAGAGTAGGGCTCACCTTTCCTGGATGGACTACGCCTTCTCTCTGTGTGACCAACAGAGTGTTAGCAAAGTGACCCGAGCGATTTTGAGCCCACAGCCTTTCCCTGCCTTCCCTTCCCTCTCCTGCCTCTCCTGCCTTCCCTTGGAAGCTGGCCACAGTGTTGTGAGGAAGCCCTGTCCACACGGAGAGGCCACCTGCTCGCCTGGACATTCGTCAGAGCCACACCTTGGCTTCCAGTCGCTCCACTGTGCCCAGCCTGCAGGAGGCACGAATGTGACCCATGTGATGGGCCATTTGATGCCACTAGGGGCTCTGAAGCCACCTCCCTTTTTAGTTCCTTGCAGGAGAGAGGAGGCCATGCAACATGGTCCCTGTGCCTGTCCCCAGATGGCCAGCAGCATGTGCCAGCCCCGTGAAAGTGAGCGTGGCGGCTCCGAGTCTGGGTTCTTGGCCTTTCCACCGAGGAAAGGGGCCGCTGACCCTCAGCGGCTCGAGGATCCCTCCGCCCTGCTTTGGGAGCAAGGGGCCAATGCGAACAGGCGATGCCACGGCGAGAGGCAGGCTTTCACTGACTGTGCCACCTTTTCCCATTCTTTCTAGATGCACTCAACTAAAGCCATTAGGAAAGCAGGAAGGCTGCTCTCATGCATAATTCATGAAAGGAGAGTGGGTTGACCCAGCAGGTCATTTGGAATAAAAATGCCATAAAAATAAAATATGTCGTCCTCCCTCTTCGGCCTCCCCCACCCCCTGCACAAGCTAACGGGGGGCAAAAAGTGAATTAAACCCAAGTCCAGGTGAAAGGTTAGGTTGATGCGCTCCACAGTGGTCGTTCCCTGAGTCCACTGTCTGGGCACTCTGTCCCATGCTGGAGCCCCTTCCTGAGTGGCACGGCCTCCCTGCTGTTCTGGGGAGATGACCTCACCTTTGACGGCCTGTTGGGTTAGGAGGCATGTGAGCCGGTCGAAGGATACCCTCCTTGCTTCAGAAGCTTTGGGGAAACTCCCCCGGCCAACCTGTGTCTCAGGGGCCTGGGACTGCGTAGTAACCTCTGCAGATTCCACGCGCCACCGACTCCCATGGCTGCCCTTCCACCTGCCCTGGACACCCCCGCTGCCCTTCCACATGTCCTGGACACCCCCGCTGCCCTTCCACCTGCCCTGGATGCCCCTGCTGCCCTTCCACCTGCCCTGGATGTCCCTGCTGCCCTTCCACCTGCCCTGGATGTCCCTGCTGCCCTTCCACCTGCCCTGGATGCCCCTGCTGCCCTTCCACTTGCCCTGGATGCCCTCGCTGACTTTCCACCTTCTCCCGATTTCCCTGGCTGCCCTTCCACCTGCTCCCAACCCTCCGGCTCCCCCTTCCACCTGCCCCCAACAATGCTGGTCCCCCTTCCACCTGCCTGTGACTCCCCAGCCTTCCCAGCTGCCAGTCCATCTGCCCCCGCCCCCTGCCCCCAGCTCTGTGTTCACAATCAAATGGGGGAGGCAGGTCCCAGACAAGGATTTACAAGTGTAACCTGGGCCACAGTCAAGTGCAGGACACTCCCAGAACACACAACAGAGGGGCCAATCTGGTCTCAGAGCCTGAGAAGGCTCCCTGGGGAGATGTGGCTCAAGCAGAGCGGGAGAGGACTCCCCAGGCCCCAGGCCTCCACTGCCTGCAGGTCTCCCCTATCTCCCAGCTGGCCTCAGTCTTCCCCCTCCCAGCACTGCAACTTGTCCAAAGCTGCCAAGGCTGCTCAGGTGCTCCCTGAACTCTGCAGAGCCTCAGCTCTGGAGACAAGCCAACTTCTCTCTTCAGAACTGTTTTCTTAATTCTTTTCCTCCCTGTGCAAACTGGAGAGGTGGAATCATATCTCAGGTAGGAGAGGGTGTAAAAGAACCCCCACAGGACAGCTCATCTGAGGGGTGCGAGTGGAGAAGCCTGCAGGAAACTGCCCCTGCCACCTCCACAAGCAAACCATCCGAGACTCCCCAAAGAACTGCGGTGGCCGGTGCTGGAGTGGGCCCACAGGCCACCTGCAGGCCACGTGCTGAGGACCACCGGGAGGTGGAATCTGAGAGGCAGGACCCTGTTGGACATCTTCCAGTCGTACGGGGGCGTGCCCTGGGAGGGGACTGGCGACCCTGGCCCCTTCCTGTCTGCCTTTTGCCTTCCAGCTGCCACAAGAGGAGCAATCTGTTCCACCATGCACTCCCTGCCACGATGTGCTCCCTTGCAGGCCAAAATGCAAAGGGGCCAGCCGGCCCGGACTGAAACGCCCCAACCTGCTAGCCAGAATGAACCTCTCCTCTGCAGAGGCTGATTATCTGGGACATTTGTTTCAGTGACAGAATGCTTCCTGACACACTTAGGAAGAGCTGTGCAGGGGGGGGCAGCAGTGTCGCGAGGGGCACACCGAGCCATAGCAAAATCATCAAGCCCCAAGCCTGAGAACCTTGCCTCATAGCTTCCGGTTTCATCCACTTCTTGGGCGGGCGTTTAGGGCTGACACCAGTGACTCCGTTTTGATTCTGACAGCTTCCACATTTCTTTGATCCTGATGGTCCTGTGTGCCTTCGGGCACTCTTAACCTTCTGTCCTCAACTGCCCCTGCTTTCGACCCATCTCCAAGGTTATTTCAGAGTATCCAAGAGAGAGAAGGGGCCTTTCGGGGGACCCTGGATGCTGAACACACATCTTCCTTATGTCCCCACTTCAGAGAGAGCAGCCCAGCTCCTCAACATTTAAGGGCTTGTTTGAAAGCAGGTTTTCCAAAGAGAGGGAGGGTGGAGAGGGGCAGGCAACTGGGCTGGGACTGTCAAGCCGATCCACTTTTCATTTTGATGGCTTACTTCCAGCCAAGAACCTCACCCTCATCTTGGCTCCACTGCGTTTCCAAGTCCTTTCACAGCTGAAGTGGAGCAAACGGATCAGCAAGTCTCCAAGGCAGTGATCCCTCAGCAGCCCACTTAGGGACCGTGCTGAAACTCCAGTTGCTGAAGGCCGCGTCCTAGAGAAGGAGCTGCAAGTGCAGGCAGGAGCTGGGCACCCGGGCTGCACCCCGCCACCCAGCAGCCCTGTGCTCCCTCTCGGTGCCTCTGCTTTCTCTCCAGTGGAACTGGTGCATTGCCCCTCCCAGGCGGTGGGGGGGTGGCTGGAGTTCCTGGGTGTGAAGCTCTGGGAAGGTGGCCAGCAGGTAAGTGCTCGATAAACACCAGGGTGGAGCCAGGAAGCTGCAGCTTAATGAGCAGCAGCCTGGGTGATTCGGGGCAGAAGGTGTGCAGCTTTGAGGCCTGGGCTCCGCAGGTGCATGGAAGTCACCCACAGGGGACCCTTGTCGCGTTTAGAAGGGACAAGGAGGAAGGCACTTCTGCACACCAAGCCATCCGTGTTCAGGTGGAAGTAGCTTGTTATTCCAACTACACATGGAATACATGCTGATTACCCCCCAAATCAGGAAGGCCAGAGAGACAGAAAGAAAAACATTACTGCCTACAAATAACCCCAAATCAGAAAACAATGAGTGACATGTTGTTTCTGTGCACACAGAGGAAAAATGCCACAGTCACCTTGTTCCCTTTAATAATGTGACAGGAATATAATTTCCATGTGACATTTATTTTAATGCTGCTCACTATTCCTAGCGTGGATGCAGTGCAATTCATTCGAACAGATGCTAATGCAGACATGGGGGCACTTCCTTTCTTGCAGGGCTGGTAATCGGCTCTGGGAGCAGCAGGACTGTGTGCTCCTGCCCGTCTCAGTGACAGTGAGTGCAGGTGGACTTTGCTCTGCGCTGGTCTCCCTGGAGCAGGCAGTCCCACGCTGAGAGCCCCGCCCTGCGTAGAGCCGGTGCCTGGAGGCAGGGCAGGAGCTGGCAGGAGCTGGAGGAGTCTCTGCCCTAGCACCTGGCACACACCCAGCTGCACCTCCAGGTGGCTGTGCCACCTTGGGCACCTAATTAACCTCTTTGGGCCTTCAGTTTCCTCATCTGTAAAATGGGGCTGGTGAAAGTGGCATCTCATAGGGTCACCCTGAGCAGTCACATGACATCTCAGCACAGTGCCAGGCACCTACAACTCTCATCACTCACGATGCCCACAGCATCATGTGTAGATCTGCACTTCAGCCAAAATTCTTCGGGATCAACGCCTGGGTCAGAAGGGCTGCTCTTCCTAGGAGGTTTTCAATCGTACTATCAAATTGTCCCCCAGAAAACCCACACATTATAAGAATGCTGGGTTTTCTTCTCCTTCTCAACCACAGCAGGGGCTTTCTGGGCTACTTCACCCCTCTCTTTGATGGGAGGAAGGGCCTGGGGCCAGCATAACAATTGCTGCTCCCTCCAAGGGAAGGGCCTCTGTGGGGCCCACTGGTGCTTCAGGACTGTGGCAGGCCAGCCGTGCCTGGACGCTGGCGCCACCCCACCCGAGGGGACTGTGGAACGTTCCGGCGTGTCCAGCTTGGACCAGCAGAGCCGTGCCGGTCTGCAGCGGGCCTGCCCTACAACATGGAACGCCCCACGCAGTCCCTTCCCAGGAGCTGAGGCCTCACACTCACACCCACTCCTCTGGCGGTCTGGAGCCCCGCTATCTTCCAGGCCCTCCTCCTCACCCAGCTGTGCCTGCTTTTCAGCGATGGCCCTGGGATTACACCTTCTAAGTCCCTGTAATGTGACACCCACAGTGCTGCCAGCCTCGGTGTGCGTCTCCAGGGACCCAGGATCGCTCAGGCCAGGCCCTTTCACGAGGGGCCCTGGAACGAGAGGCAACTCCTGGCCAAGAGGGAGAAACTGAATCCACATTTTAGACTCTGGAGGAACTGGAAAATCCGTCCTTGGTCACGTTTTCTAAATGTGTGGAGAATGGGCAGGGGACACTTCTTCCAGAGGGGGTAACGCTCTCTCCCCCTAAGGCTCAGAGTGCATTAGGAAGGAATCTGGGGATCGTAAAAGGAAAATGAGCCTTTTCAGAGTGGGTGCTAGCTGTCCTTTCTGCAGTGGCTTGACTCCTGCCATAAAGTCACTCAGCCCTTCCTCGGGCTGCTTCATATCTTTCACATTTGAAGAATGACATTAGGCATTCATAGAAATCCAAGTCTACTAAAAGCAATCATCAGTGATAAAAAAAACAACGATACTAAGTTCCTGACGTGTTTCAGGTAGCTCACCACGGTGGCCACGCTCGTAAGATGTCTCTGTGACGGTATTCCTACGCAATCTGTATCTGGCAGATAAGGAATGAGCGTAAAGAGGCCACAGTATGATCAAATTTGGATAACATTGTTCTAAACTTTTACTAAAAACACATGCGTTATAAGTCAATGGCTGGGTGGATTTCATCCAGTGAGCATGTCAGGTAGCAAGCACTTCAATCAAGAAACAGAAGACCCCCACCAGCAGCCCAGGAGCCCTCTCCTGTAGCCCCCTACCAACTCCCAAGGTAAGAGCTCCTGACTTAGACCATCCACTAATTTTGCCTGTTTTAAAATTCACATCAATGGAATCATTTAGCATGTCTTAGTCCTTTTCCTGTTGCTGTAACAAAGCACTTGAGGCTGAGTAGCGTACAAAGAAAAGAGGTCTATTTAGGTCATGGGTTTGGAGGCTGCAAGTTCAAGGTCAGGAGGCCCCATCTGTCCAGCCTCTGGTGAGGGTTCATGGTGATGGCATGGATGTGTTCCCACGGTGAGATAGGGGCCTGAGGGATTCAGGGGCCATGCTTGCTCTTTTTATAACAACTCCAGGGGAACTAACCACGTGTGTTAGTCGCCTTTCCGTGACTGTTTCAAAATGCCTGAGGTGGACAACTGAAAAGGAGGAAAGATTTATTTTGGCTCACAGTTTCAGAACTGCTTGGCCCTGTTGCCTTGGCCTGTGGCAGGGCAGGGCCTGCCCGCGAGGGGCGTGCGGCAGGGGCGGCAGCTCACCCCACGGCAGCTGGGAAGCGGGGAGGAAGGGCCTCGGTCACGACGACGGCATTTGTTGCTCCTCGCACACAGCCTAACGATTCAGCCAGTACCCTCCCTGGCACCCTCTCCCTCTCTGCGTCCCACCCCTTGGTCCCTTTCCTGTACTGGTCACCCTTCCATTTTTAGGAGATCCACCCCACCTTTCTCCTCTTTCTCCCTCTCTAGCCTCCACATATGAGAGAAAGCAGATGACCCTTGACCTCCTGAGTCTGGCTCATTTCACCGCTTATTTCAACAGAGTGGACGTCCATTCTGTAGCTGATGGCATTTGGGCTGTTGCCAGTTGGTAGTGCCTACAAATGGTTCCATCCAGTTTCCTGCAAATGACATAATCTCATTTTCCTTGTGGCTGAATAAAACTCCATCGTGTGTACCACCACATTTTCTTTATCCATTCATCCGTTGAAGGACACTGAGGCTGGCGCCGTAGTTGGCCACTGTGAATTGTGCTGCTATAACATGGGCATGCATGCGTCATGTGGTAAGATGGCTTAGGGTAGACAATGAGGAGTGGTACAGCAGGTCATTTGGTGGTTCCAGGAGGAACCTGATTTCTCTCTCACCAGATTCCTTGCTGGCATATAGGAAAGCTATTGATTTTTGTACGTTGATTTTGAAACCTGTTGCTTTGCCAAATTTGTTAATTAGCTCTAGCAGGCTTCTGGTGGAGATTTTTGGATTTTATAGGTATAGGATCATGTCATCTGCAAACAGGACAATTTGACTTCTTCCTTTCCTATTTGATCCCTTTTATTTCCTTCTCTTGTCTAATTGCTTTGGCTAGTAATCCCTTTTGAGGGCAGCACCCCAATGACCTAACCATCCCTCACCAGGCCCCATCTCTTACCACCCTAATGTCACCATTGGGAGCCAGGCTTCCCTGGGTGGGGGTGCCCTCATACCATGTCCAAACCAAGGCGCGGCACTTTCTCCTGTTCACAGCAGCACGCTGGGAGGTCCCCACACCTCTGCTCCGAGCACTGGTGAGTTCAGCCTCATTGCAGCATAACTCCCCATTCTGTAGCTGATGGCATCTGGGTGGTGGCACCTATAAATGGTACAACCGTGAACATTCTCGGACATTTCTTCTGGGGCACTTAGGAGGGAAATGTTCAGCTTTAGGAGCTTCTGTTTCCGAAGGTTGGGCCAACTCGCAGTCCCACTGGTAGCGTAGGAGTCAATTTTATCATTACCTTCTGTTTTAGTCAACTTTGCTGCGCGGTGACCAAAAGACCCAAAAGACCCAACGGAAACAATTAGAGGAGGAAGAGTTTACTTGGCACCCGTTTCGGAGGTTCAGTCCATAGATGGCTGGCTCCGCACCTCTGCGCCCACGTGAAGCAGAACATCAAGGCAGAAGGGTGTGGAGGAGGAGAGCAGCTCAGGACACAGTGGCCAGGAAGCAGGGAGAGCTCTGCTCACTAGGGACAAAAACCTCAAAGGCCCCAGTGACCCACCTCCTCCAGCCATGCCCAACCTGCCTATTGTCACCTCTCAGTTAATCCATTCAAGTGGCTGGATCCACTGATTGGGTTACAGCTCTCACCATCCAATGGCTTCCCCTCTGAACATTCTTACATGGTCTGGGATGTGAGCTTTTGAAGGCCACCTCACACCTAAACCATGACAGCTCCTTGAGAGGGGACTGTTGTTTTGGTGGTTTTGCTGGTGGATGCTGGCTAACTTCTAGGCTGAAGAACTGGGCATCAGACACAAATGATGGTAGCTCGGTGCCTCGCCCGCTGCTTGGGGGGCTGAAGGGGTATTTGTTGAATTACTCAATCAGAGTCTCCACCAGTCCTGGGGCCATTTGCCTGCTGCCCCCTCCTCCTCCTGAGCCCCTGGCCCTCCCTGTCACTTCCCTCTAAAGCCACACAGCACAGCAGTGACCTGACTCAGGAGCTGGGCCCCGTGCAAAGCGGGCACCAATGACATGGGGTCCACAGCAAAGGTGCCACCAGCTCCACCTGCAGCCAGCAGATCAGCAGCACATGTCCCCCCCAGCACAGGCCTGGCAGCCCCAGCACTGGCTGAGAGGAAAGAGGAGAGGCAGGGAGGAGGCTGTGTGAAGCCCCTCAGAGGATGACTCTTGGCCCCCCTGGCAATGGCCCGCGTTCCTGCGCGCACCTGGAGGAAGTCAAACGAATGGCTTGATCTTCAAAGCCTCGTGAGAACAGGACTGAGCGTGATCAAGATCGCCGTGTTTGCTGGGTGACGGTGACGTAGAGGGCTGCCCCGGGCTCTGCTCTCCTTCCCTGCTGCCCTAGGTTGGCAGCCACATCTAGGAAAGGAACAAGGTCACTAACAGCATCTTCCAGTGCCCTCTGTGTACCAGCCCCTGCCCCAGCATGGCACTGGAATCATCTCATTTAATCTCCACCGGCACCTGCCAGGCAGGCATTGTCCTCACCGCTCAGCGGCAGGGGACTGACGGCTGGAGATCCGCTGGACAAGGTCGAGATCAAATAGCAGGTTAGCGAGGAGCACGAAGGACCTGAACCCTGGTGATAGTAACTACTCTGTGTCACCAGCTGCCTCAACACTCAGCGGCTTAGGACAGCCGCCTGGGCAGGGGCCAGCTCCAAGCAGTGCCACTGGGGTCACTGGTGGGGCTCAGCTGTAGAGGGGCTGCTCTGAGGGACCAGCATGGCTTCTCCCGCCTCTGGAGCCTTGGCAGGGAGGGCAGCGGCTCAGCTGGGCTGTGGCCCACAGTGTCCTGGTCTCCCCAACACGGTGTGGGCTCCTAGATTGCAAGGGGCTCATGTCCAGGCTGCCCAAGCACGGCCAGGCTCAGGGGAACTCACAGACTCTGTGACCCCCTGCACGCACGGATATCTACGGTTCCCCTGGCCACTGCGCCAGGCCTCTCACTACTGACAGCTCCCATTTTACTTATTCCTAAAGGGGTGGGAAAGGAAAGGAGGGGACTGTGGGGGCCTGCGTTGTTCCCATTCCTCTGGGATCTGAAGCTGCTTGTTCCAGATCAGGGCTGGCAGGGTCTTCCTCTGGGTCCTGACCCCTTCCCTCCACACATCTGTGCTGTGTGCCTCTCAGCCCTGGGTGTGTGCAGGGCACCCCATGGCCCTGCACCGGGATTGAAGGAGCCCCCAGCTTCCAGGCAGGCTCCCCAGGCAGGGTGCTGGAAACTCCTCTCAGGGGCAGCTCGGAGAGCTCCAGGTCCAAAGGGAAGGAGGGAACCCCGGGCTCAGCTGGAGGGCAAAGGGGTCCCCTCCACTTGCCCACCCTGACTCCTGATTTCCTGAGACCCTCTGCAGAGACACTGGGATGTTCATCCCGGTGGCCCAGCGCGGTGGGCAGCTTCGAAGACCTGCACACAGGCCTGGAAAGCAGGTGACGGGTGGGAGCCTCACGGAGACCACAGTCCTCCATGCAGGGCTGCCCCCCAGGTGGGGTTTGCGCTGTAACGCATCAGCATGGGTCACAGAAAGCAGGCTTGGAAGGCTTAATTACAAAAAGGATCTTCCCAAGACAATTTAATTCCCTCGTTTTTTTTTCTTTCCTTTCTGACAACTCACACATATGTACCAAAATGTGACTGTAGTTTAATTTGGGGCTCTCAAAATCACTGCGAACATAATTGCTTAATCCCTCTTGGTTCAGTCTCAGAATTTCAAAAATTTCTGGGGAAAGAGTTCCTTTTGCTATAGGCAGCGGAGCAAGGAGGAGGTTGAGGGTGTGGGTTCTAGAGAGGCCTACAGTCCTCCCTGCCTCCCCTGAGCAGCCAGAGTGGGTGGCTGTCTTGCCACCTGGGTCCCTGGACTGAGAAGCAGTCTGAGCCTGGTGGAGAGTATGTGATTGATTGGTGGCGTCTGGCCTGGGCAAGGCGTGGAGAACAGAGGTCCCTGAGGCTTAGGGTCTACAGCTCACTCCACTTCTGCTTTGTTCCCTTGGACAGACCACTCTGGGTCCAAGTGCCACTTTCCTGTCCTGCCGTCCGTCACATCACCCTGCCGCTGTCTCAGTTTTGTCCTCTGGCCGTCTTGCTTTCAGAGGTCTGCAGCTCACTCCTGCACCCTTCCTCTAAGCGGCTCCTGCTGTTCATCCTCTCGCTTAACCACTCGGTGCCCCCAAAGCCATCGTTGGGGCCAGCAGTTGATGTTCACGGCCTGGGTGAACAGGGAGCCACCTCCTTGGGAGCAAGGTGCGTCCCTTACCATACCTTACTCATCTTGCCAGAACCCCTCAAGCTTCCAGAAACAGGAAAAATGCTACTTTAGAGTCAACTCTGTCCTGTCCCTGATCTGCAGGTTGCACTGGGAAATGGCCTTGAGAGGTGAGCAGTCTTTGGGGACACCGCCCCCGTGCCTGGACCCCAGCTGTGCGTAACACTGCACCGACTGTTCCCAGGAATGTGAATCTGGTCACCATATCACCCATTTTACAGATGGGGAAACTGAGGCTCAAGGACTTAGAGTAACTTTCCCAAGATTCCCATGCGGCGGGGGGAGCCTCCACCGGGGTCTGAGGAGCACCACATCATACGTCACCCATGTGATACGCTGGTCCTTGTGTGGGCACTGTGACATTCCACCAACTTCCTGTCCAGCAAAGGACATGGAATTAAAGGAGCTGCCGTGGAGTCCAGGAGTGAGCCCTAGCTCCCACCAGTGCACAGCGGGCCAGGCTAGCAAGCTGCAAGGTGCTTCTGAAGAGACACCCTGCTCCAGGGCCGCAGGAACGAAGACGCATTTAAAGAAAAATGCAGGTCCCTCTGCAGAAGGCGTGGCGACCAGCGGAAGCCCTGGAAAAGGAACTCAGAGTGTCCCCCGCGCGGGGTCCTCTCTGCCTGCTGGCACGTCCCTGCCGGGCTGCTCATCACCCAGCTGTCACTTATAGAGTACCTGCTGTGTCCACCTCAACGCCAGGCACCGTTCCTTCCCCTGGGGGCGGCTGTCCGGCTCAGGGCCTCAAGGCCGATTTACTGTGCCTCAGAGCCTGGACCTCTGCCCAGAGCCCGAGGAGTCGCAGCGGTCGAGGCTTTCCGCGAAGACTGCCAGGGTGGGATATTTCCACAGCCATCAGTTAAGCCCCTGTCTGCTCTCATTTCCTCTGCATATAAAATAAAGGTTCGATTTCGTGCTTACTACATTTTGTCCCCTTGGAAACCAGTTTGGGAGCAAGGATGGGAACAGAGCTGGCTTGCTCAGGAGGTGCAGGGGCCCCAGCAGACTACAACATGACGTCATCGTCATTGGCTGGCTCCTCGGTGGCCACTGCAGCGGAAGCCCCCGGGGGGCTTGGGAGGTGTGCTGGGGCCAACACTCCCAGGGTTGCTACTTAAAAGTCTACTGCTGCTGGGTTTCCAAGAAGAGGGGCTGCCATGTCACCAGGGCCACATGGGGACCTGCCAGTTAGGTCAGGAGGGCACCGACAGGAGCCTGGCTGGGATGAGAAGCAGCAGGCCTGGTGGGGTAGGCAGGGCTGGGGCTTGCCTGGTGGGATAATTCGGTGGCTTCTGGGGCATCTGGCTGGGACCTATCATCTGGTACCTTACTGTGGGGGGATCGGGGCAGGTGGAGAGTGACCCTGAGTGTCAGGGCTCAGGACAGGCTGCAGAAGGGGGGTCCCTGGGTGGGGTGGTCTGCACCGAAGGGCTAGCCCTGGGGGCCGCCCAGCCAGGCCCAGGAGTGAGACATCAGAAACACTGACAATAAGAGAGTCAGCGCCTGGGCAGAACATTTCCCTGGGCAGCCCAGGAAGGGGCGAGGGAGCCATGGGAGGAGGGCTTCCAGGTGGTGGCAGGTTTGTTCCCAGCAGCTTCGCTGGCAGGAGGTTGCAGCAGGCTGCAGTGTTGGCAGAACACAGACCCCACGAGGCAGGGTGGGCACCAACAGCACCACCCCAAGCTGCCTTTCACACTCATGAGCGTGTTCTTTTTTATGAAGAAGGGCAAAAAAAAATTGCTCTGGCCCTACAAAACCAGGCTCACCCGTACAAGTAGGGAGAAACAATCCCCAACTGTCGTGGGTTACCCCATGTGTCCCTCAAATGCACAGGTGAAGTCCTTAAATCTCAGTGTCTCAGAGTGTGACAGCATTTGGAGACTGGTTTTTCTTTCTTTTTTTTTTTTTTTGGTACCAGGGATTGAACCCATGAACAAAATTAACCGCTGATTAACCACTGAGCCACACCCCCAGCCCTTTTCATTTTGAGACAGGGTCTTGCTAAATTGGTTAGGGTCTCACTAAGTTGCTGAGGCTGGCCTTGAACTTATGATCCTCCTGCTTCAGCCTCCCAAACCACTGGGATTACTGTTGTGTACCACAACACCGTGCTAGAGATGCGTCTTCAAAGAGGTAATTCTGGTTAGATGAGGTCCAGAGGGCCTTAAGAGCAGTCATTAAGGGGAAATGAGGTCATTAGGGTGGGTCCTAACTCAATCTGAGTGGTATCCTTATGAGAAGAGATGTGGACACACACAGAGGGACAGGAAGTGGACACAGGGAGGAACTGGCCACCTGCGAGCCAAGGAGAGAGGTCTCAGATGAAGCCATCCTGGGCCCTCAGATCTTGGGCTTTCGTGGATCGAGCCACTCCCTCAGGCACCTGTCCTGCCAGCCTTTGCCAGCTAAGGTGGATGGTGGCACCCTCACCCGCAGGCGGGCAATACGGGCTGGCTGGGGGCAGCTCCTTCTGCAGCTGGGGTGGCTGCCTTCCCACACAGAGGGCCCCAGGCTGGCAGGGCTGGGGCACTTGGGGCCTGGTGTCCCTGCTATGGGTGCTGTCGCTCTTGGCTCCAGCCGACTCTCCCTGATCTTCTGGTTTCCTGAGAAACCAGAAATCTGCATTCTGTGCGGAAAATCCTATTTTTAAAAGCTGGTAATGAATTAAAACATTTTTTTGAACCCCATTCAGGCAAAACAAAACCTCTCTGGGGGGTTAGAGGGAATCTGTCTCGTGCTGTCAGGGAATCCACCAGGCATGGGCGGAGCTAGGTCGAGGAGGTGGGTTCAGTCCCAGCTCTGTCCCTGCCAGCTGTGGGAGCTACAGCCGGTCACTGTGCCTCCTTCAAGAAGGGCTGTTCTGTGGGCCACCTGAGTTCAGGGACCGAGCAGGCCGTCCAGCAAATCCTGGCAGCCCCCGCGTCCTCCTGAACTCCGCAGGGACTGACCTTCCTCGGGCGCCTGCACGCAGAGATAAACCAATGTTGGCTTGGCCTTCAGGTTCGCGGAAGCCAGAGGAAACCCTGTTGTCAGGGTCACAGCCCCGACGCTCACGTCCCCAGCCTGGCCTCCGATGGCAGTGAGCCCCAGAGGGTCCACTCCCAGGGTGACCCAGGTGCTGCCATTGGCCACAGCACTGCACAGGATCATTTTCATGCCCATCCAGCGATGAAAGGACCAGGACACTGCTGAGGACAGATCCCAGGACCAGGACACAAAACAAACCGAGCTGCCTCTGCCCGCTGGGGGCATTCCTGCAGGTGGGCTGTGTGTACTTCAAATAAAGCCACCCGAGAACGGGCCGCGTGTCTGCACGGATCTGTGCATTTGTGGCTGTTAGACCTCCCGGCAGGGTTGTGTCCAGCAGGAGGGATACAGCACAGCCAGGCTTTGGGGCCCCAGCTTGGTTACTTCCATGTTCTCCTGTGTGAAGAGGGCAAGCAGCCACTGTTCCATCGTGGAAAAGGCCAAAGGGAGACACTGTGGAGGCCGAGTTCGGGATGCGAGAGCCCGCTCCGTACCATGCACCCCCGTGCACCAATGATTCCACATCCCAACCCCTAAGCTGGGTGCGGGCACGAGGCACATTTCACAGCTGAGGAAGCCAAGGTGACGCAGGGCACACAGCAGGGATGGGAAGGGCCAGGGTCTGCACCGGGGCAGTCTCAACAGATGTCCTGGGTGTGGATGGGCAGAAGGCAGAGCGCAATGCCCGGCACAGGGAGTGGGAAAAGCAGCTCTGGGCTGAGGTGAGGCCGGGGAGAGCAGGCTGGAGGCTGCTGTCACAATCGCAGTCCCTCGGGGCTGCGAAACCCACAGTCTGGGGTCCAGTGGAGCAGGCTGGGGTGTGGGCACTGCAGCCCCTTGCAACGACCTTCCAGGTAGGAGCTGCTGCTGACGGTCTTTGGATCACCCGTGGAGGAGCAGAGAGAAGAGGAGAACGGTGGGTAATCAACAGGAGTCTGACTTGATTCCAGATATGCTGGACAAAAGAGGAGCTGCTCCCTGCCTCAATTTCCACTTCTGTAAAATGGGGTTAGTCTCTCCAGGTTGCCATGACAAAAAGCCAGCTAGCTGGTACCCACACAGAGCAGTCTGTTTCCCTATGGGTCTGGAGGCTGGAAGTCCAAGGCTGGTCCCTGGCCAGGGCCCTGCTCCTGCGTCCGAGGGCCTCTCCTGGGTGCAGCATGAGGAGGCTGGCCTCGGCCTCTTTTTACAAGGGTCCCATCCTCATGCCTCATCTGTCCTTGGCAGTCACCCAAAGGCCCCTGTCTCCAAATACCAGCACACTGGGGGTGCGAGCCTCCCGCAGTCAGTGAGCAGGTGGCACAGACCCCAGGGAGACACAGCGGCATCACCCTTGGTAAACACGGGTCCCTGAGCAGTGGCTTCACACTGCGTATGTGTTGCTGTCCTTTCCTGACTGAAGCACAGTCTCTCGGAACCGGGTTTGATGACTTTGGTGACTGTAATTGGTGCGATCGCCACTCTGATTGAGACACAGCAGCCCCTTCGCCCTGAGTTCTCTTGAGCCCCTCTGCAGCTGAGCCCCAGGACCTACTCCAGGCCACCACTGTCGCTGTGCTCTGCGTGTTTTAGACTTCCGTGCCAATGGAGTCACAGCTCACTGCCTCCTGTGTTGAACTCCTGATGCTGGGGCTTGGTTGCTGCAGGTCCGTCTTTAGTTCCTGGACGCGGCCGGATAGCAGGCTGTGCATGGATGAACCGCAGCGTGGCTCCCCAGCAGACCGCCACCGGGCTGCCGTGGACCCGGGCCTGCTCCTGTGGACGCTTGTTCACAGCAGGTGCCGGCTGGTTCGGCTCAAGGTCCAGCAGATGTTTAAAAGTGATTTTTCCATCAGTGCCTGCTGCGGTGTGGGTGATTCTGGACAGCACTGTGAAAATGACAGAAGCCAGCCCCAAATGCACAGCTGCACAGTCCCACCGCAGGAAATGACCAGGACAGGCAAGACTGCAGACAGGACAGCAGCAGCTGCCAGGGAGGGAGGACTGCTGTGTGTGGACAGTTCACAGCTCCGTGCACACTGAAAACCGCTGGCTTATGCACTCTGAAAGGGTGGGTCGCGTGCCATGTGAATCATGTTTCAGTGGATAAATGAATGATGTGACTGGGTGATGTCACTGTGAATGAACTCTCGCGTCCAACACTCTCTGGTAATTAATTTTAGTTCAGTTTAATCACCCATATTGGACCCCTGTGAAGTCCCAAATGTGGAGTTGGGGTCTGGGGGATCAAAGACAGGGGAGCCGAGGGGTCCTTCATCGCAGGGGCTCATGCTGAGACACCAGGTATCACTGCAGCGACCACACCTGGCTCACATCTCTTACAAGGTGCCAGGTGCACTGAGGATCGCCTGTTCCAATCGCAAACGTGTGTGTGCGGCTGCGCACGGGCAACTTCAGTCCATCTTCCTGGAAACACGGAGGGAGATGCTAGCGTTGCGTCTGTCAGGTGTCAGATGGAAACCTGGATTCACAGAGAAGGTGCATAACCTGCCTAAGGCCACACAGCTTGAAATGGTGTGCTGAGACCTGAAACGCAGAGAGAGTGACTCAGGTCCAGGAGCTTTGCTGCCCCCTCAGGGTGGCCCTGCCGCCATGGCTACGCAGGTGCGAGCTGAGGGCTCTCTCAAGTCCCCCGTTGTGCAACTTCAGCTCCTCATTCTTCTCTAGACCCCTCCCGGAAGCACCCCAGCCTCCTCTCCAGCAGCAGAGCAGGAGCAAGCACCCCACCAGCTGCGGAGCTGAAGCGCCCCCAACTCCACAGGCTCAGGCCCTGGGCCCAGCATGGACGCAGAAGGAGAGGGCTTTGAAAAGGACTGTGAGCCCGCTGGGCAGGGCTCCCGCCTGGCATGCACAGGCCCGGGTTCGACGCCCCGAGAAGGGAGAGGGTGGAGGGAGAGGGCAGCGCTGTGAGCCCAGCAGAAGCCCGCTGGCACTTGTCCCTCGTTCCCTCTTTTCCTGCAGGTGAGGCTGGGACTGCACCCAGAGGCTCACACAGGCTGAGCATGCCCTACCCGGGCACTCATTGTTTTGTTTTTGTTTTTTTTTTTTTGCTGAAAATTTTTATTTTAATAAAAGTTCACTCTAAATGTGAAGTTTATATTGTAGCACATACACTCCAGGATTTGTTTGGCTAATGGTACCTGGAAGCTTCAGTTTATATCAAGCTGACAATTGGTTAACTTCCATGGAAATTCAAATGAGTAATTGGTAGGATATAAATATTCCAGTGCCTTATAAGTCACTTTATCTGTTATATCAGTTTTCTTTTTTTTTATTAGATGGATATAGAGATACAATTGAGGGGAAACATTATCAAACATTCATGAACCAATGTATATATACTTAGTTATCCAGGGCTAATGCCATGTCATGGATGCCCAGCTTGGGCTCCTCCTGTTGCTGTTTCCCCCAGAAGAACTCCTGAATTAAATGGCTATCTCGTGGAGGGCAGCGGCACACACTGTGAAGCGGAGGGCTGTGGTAGGGTAGAGGACGATCTGTTTCCCAGTCAGCTGTGGACATGTGTTTGACTTCTCTGGGCTAAATGCCCAAGAGTACAAGGGGTTCAAGGCCACGGGGGCTGACCTTTGTAGAAGTCACGCACATCAAGAACAGATGTGAAGAATGAGCCAGGGACCCCCTGCCCCGCTGGGGTGTCCCTGTGCAACTCCCCCGGCCCGTGCTGCAGAGGAAGAAAGCTCTGGGAGGCAGGGGACTGGTGAGAGTGCAGGGGCCACATGTGAGACCCGTGCATTTCCCCCCAGGGCCCCATCACCTCTGCTGACCTCAGGTCACACACAACACCTCAGAGGGGAGGGGACTCAGCACAGTGACGGGGAGGGGAGGGGACTCAGCACAGTGGTGGTGGGGACTCAGCACAGTGGTGGGGGGCAATCACCCTTAGCTGCCTGAAGCCCAGCTGAACTCTGCAGGGCTCTTTCTACCATGTGGGTGTGAATGATCCCATTGGAGCAGCTGAGAAGATAACAAATCACAGGGACCATATGAGCACACAGAGTCCAAACCCCCCTGGTCACCCACTAGTCCCATGACCTCTGGAGGGTCACTGCACCTATCAGAGCCTCAGTTCCCACCACAGGCAGTGGCCACCTTGGAATGCTGCGAGGAAGAAAGGACAGCACGGGTCAGGTGACCCTTCTCACCTGGGTCGCGGGTCAGATTTCCGTTACTGTTACAAGTGCTGATCTAAGTCACGCTATAGAAAGAAAAGGTTTATCTGGCTCTGGAGGTTCATGGTCATTAGCTTTACGGCCTGTGGAGAGACAGCAAAACCATTCACTTCTGAGCTGGGCACAAAAGAGAGGAAGGGACAAGGCTGGGTTCCTATCATCCCTTAAAGGGCAGGAGACCCTCCAGGCCTCTTTAAAGTTTCCACCAGTTCCCACCAACACCCGCTGGAGACAGACCTTTAACACATGGGCCTGGGGACACTTCACACCACACATAGCAGTAGGGCATGGGGGACACTTCACACCACACACAGCAGCAGGGTCTGGGGGACACTTCACACCACACATAGCAGCAGGGCCTGGGGGACACTTCACACCACACGCAGCAGCAGCAGGGCCTAGGGGACACTTTACACCACACAGCAGCAGCAGGGCCTAGGGGACACTTCACACCACATGCAGTAGCAGCAGAGCTGGGGGACACTTCACACCACATGCATGAGCAGAGCGTGGTGGACACTTCACACCATAGCAGCATGTCACCCGTCTCTGACAGCTACGGTCCTGATGCTGTGTCTGCTCACGATTCGCACCTGCCATTCCAACAATCTCCAAACGGACGGCTTAGAATTCGTGCTTAATGATTTACAGAAATGATGAAGCTGGCATGCCCCACGACGTGGCCCTCTGATGGGGTGGTCTTCTGTTGCTCCACATAGCAGAGGGCACCCTGCCCCGCAGCTGTGCGGTTCCGCTTTAGTGAAGCTGGACCTCCTGGGACGTCCAAAACCTTCTGGTCATCATGGGGCTCATTAGTGTGGACCCCACACAGTGGATCATCACCAGGGCCCCCTGAGTGAACCCTGCGCTGGCTGAGCCACAGCAGGTGGTTCTCAGCCAGCAATTCTCTTCTCCAAGAGGTGAAGCCTCCCATCGGATGGTGAAAACAGGAGCCTGGCCTCCTAGGTCTGGAGGAAGCAAATCAACGCTGACATCCACAGGAAATTCTCATCCAGTTCCCACCACGTGGAGGAGGCAGGAGCCGTCTCCAGGACAGCAGAGCAAACGTGGTCACACATTCACGGGCTCCAGGCTCGTTCCTCAAGCACCTGACCGGGTCCACGCGGCCCCCCAGGGAGGGGTGCTGAAACTTGTTGGTTTTTAAGTTAGAAACAGAATTGGCAGGGCCATGTGTCCTTGGACTGCCTCCCTGAGCGTACTGAGGCCATGTCACCTCTCAGGACAGCCATCTACAGACTTGCCGCCTTTCACAGAGATCAGGCCAATCAGTCAGGGGCGAAGTTAAACCCAGGCACAACCCCGCGGTGAACTGGCTCATCTTCAGGAGCAGGGATGGACAGGTCCGGTCTGCTCGTCACTGGGGACCAGGGCCCATATGCAGCCTGACAGAAAGGGCAAGCGAGGGAGGACAGCAGACATGGTCTCTGCACCTGGGCTGACCCCGTCTGTGCCTGGTCCTGGCCATGAGGCTGGCCTCATTCCAGAAGTTTCCATGAGCACCTGCTCGTCCCTCTGGGGAGCTGTGAAACAGCTTCGAAGTCATCATGACACCCACGTGTTCACAATCCAGAAGATCCTGCTCCTCTTGTCGCTGAGGGGCAGCTGTTCCCCAAGCTACTCTGACTGAGTGGTGGCTGGGGGTCCTCACCCTGACGTAATGTCCCTTCCCTGCCCACTTAGTTCTCCTCCCTGGTCCCTGAGCAGTGACGGAGGCTCTGACTTTCTACTGATGTCTCCAAGGACTGAGATGTCACCTGAACGAAACCATAAGGGACGTTGCTTTGGTCCCCTAAACACACCCTGATCACTTACACCTCTGACGGTCGGTAACATCCCTCTACCTCAGCACTTACCAAGACAGCCTTCCCACACACGGGAAAACCAGTCCTCCCTAGGAACTGCAGAGGGAACCGTCCCTGTGTTCTCAGTTCCCCTTCCTCCTAGCTTCAGTGGAAGAAATGCTTTTCTTTCCTCCTGATGCGCTGTTTTGTTCCGTTACCAATGAGAACTCTGAAGTCTGTGTTTCTTTTTGCTTTGGCTACCAGGAAGCTCAGAGCAAGTTCTGAGCTTGCTTCTTTAATGTCTGCTTTTCTGGCCATGTGAAGACTGTCGACTCTGCCCTGAATCATCTGTTCCTTTTGTGGAGGCCACTTTGTGAGACTTGTGATCTTTCACCTGGTACACGAGATGGTGCTATCTGCCTGCTTGAGGTCTCTCCCTGCTCTCTCCCCGCCCACTGTGTCCCCAGCTTTCCAGGTCCCCACACCCCTGGACCTTTGCATGTGTTGCTCTGTGGAAACCCGACGACGTCCTGACCACCAGTGTAAAGAGCCCCGTTCCTCCCTGTTCCTCCCTCCTACTTATTTCTTATAGTCATTCTCCGGAACTATTTTGTTGTGCTTTGTGTATATCCAACATTGAAATGTAAGCTCCCCTGGTTTTTGCTCTCTGCTTGCACACAGTAGGTGCTCAGTGGACAGCTGCTGGAGGATCCCCTTCCTGCAGCCTCAGGAGTCCCACTCAATCACGCAGGCATCAACCCTCCCCCACGTGGCTCCTGAGCCACCCGTCCACTTGGCTGGTGTTCACAGTCCTTGCCAGTGGAAGCCCCTGCGCTCCCTGGAGGGGGCAGAAAGAGAAGTGACTCAGTGCTAATGTGTGCCAGGTACGCTCCTAAGCACGTTGCAGGCATTAGTCCTCCCAACAACGGCACGAGCAACGTCGCTTTTGTCACCGTCTGTTACAGATGAAGGAATCAAGGCAGGAGGTGCAGAGCCTGCTCCAAGGCCAGGGGCTCACAGAAATCACAGCAGGTTCTCCCACCTGTGTCCCTGACCTCCTGACCAGTGGGAAGGTGAGGCCTCTGGTGTGGCTGTCACTCCCAGGGGCCTGTGGAGGATCCTGGATCAGAGGCGCAGACTTGGGAAGCCTGTGTGCGGGGGGGGAGGGGGGGACTGTGACAGACAGGAGACACCATGGGACAATGGAGGTGTCCTGTGTCACACCACCCACAGCTGTAGTCCTGCTGAGCCCCTGGGAGGCTCCAAACGCAGCAACAGAGTCCCGCCGCCCGGCTCATGCAACTGAGCTCACTGGAAGGCAGCACGGTCTCCAGGAGCAGCCCGGGCAGCTGCAGGCAAGGAGAGCTCCGCAGCCAGGCTCCTGCCGGGGCCTCAGAGCTGAGCCAACTCCCCCATGTGCAAGCCCTGCCCAGCCCCTCCCGCGGAGCCAGCGAAACCGCAGGACCAGGTGCTCCAGGAAGGGGCAGGGAGGGGCCGTGCCGCTGAGGCCTGAAGATTTAGCAATCATGGGACACAGCTTGCTTGGGCGCGATGCCAAGGGTGGCTTTAGGCGTAAACAACCAAGACAAAGCCAGGTGCCTGTGCCACAAGCACCCTGGAGATGAGGGGGGCGCTGCCTCTGCCCTCAGCTCCTGGCCGAGGACCCCCACCCAGGTCTAGGTGATAAAAACTGGAGCGCCCCAGGCCAGGTAGCAGGGATTTCCTTACTGGAGGGGAGGAGGAGAGAGAACAGGAAAGGGCTCAGAGCTGAGGACAGGCCCGGACTTGACCACAAAGTCCTGGGATGTCCTGGGGCATCTCGGTGGTGTGAGCAGTGGTGGGTTTGTGTTCAGTGTTCAAGAAGCAATCCCAAGCCAGCCTGTGGGACAGAGACTGCAGGGAGGGGACAAAGTCCTGGCTATGGTGTCAGGTTGACCTCAAGGTGCCTGGACTGGGCACCGTCGACCCTGCCCAGATCCTAGGCAGCTCATCCAGAACAGCCCTGGCCTGGCAGGCGTGTACTCCTCTGGCAGAGGAGCCCCGATGCGGCCCACAGTGCTGGGCCCTATGCTGTGGCACGTGGATGGAGGGGAGGAGTGCCCGTGCCTGGAGCACCCATGCTCTCTTGGCCCACAGTGACCACATTTCCTGGGAGCTCTGCTTGCCTCCCTGTCTCGCTTCCCTTCCCCAGTGCTTCCCCGGAACCTCCAGGACAAGACTTACACTCCTGGACATGGAAGGTCTGCCACCGGGGGGGGGGGGGGGGGAGCTGCCTCCAGGGGGCCTAAACCAAGGCAGCCACCTGCTCTCTGCTAAGAGCCACCCCTGGGTCACAGTCAGTATTTCCCAAAGGCTTTTGTTGAGAGGTGGTAGAAACTGCAAGGGGTGGGCTGTGGGAGCCTCAGGTCTTCCAGGAGGACTAATGCTATCCTCAAGGCGGTGTTACTGCTGCGGCAGGAAGTCCTGAGAGCAGATGGCTGGAAGGGAGCCTGGCATCTCCTCTGAACTGCTCTTGCTTCCTGTGTCACCGCAGGATGGCCCCCTCTTGCCCAGGCTCCCAGCACAGTGCCACCCACCATGCTGTGGTACAGCCAGACCCCAGCAGATGCCAGCAGCATGCAACCCAACCCCCAGTGTGTGAGCTGAATTCACCTCGCTTCTGTATGAAGTACCCGGCCTCAGGCACCCTCCTAACAGCACACTAACTCCCGGGGCTCGGCTGGCACGCACCGCTCCCAGTCTGATGAAGTCCAGCAGCCAGGCAGCAGCGGGCACAGAACCTCCAGGCTGGACTTCAGCCCCAGCTGGCTCCCCTACAAAGCCCCGAGGGGCCAGGCACACGTCGCCACTCTGCTCAACTCCCCAGAGAGCCTGCTGGGAAGGGGGTGCAAAGGCCAGCTCAGGATAGCACTGGCAATGGGGGCTGTCTCCAGGCCCGGCCTCCCCAGCAGGCCGCTGGCTCTCTGCAGGGCCCTGAGGCTATCCAGCTCCCAGGCGGGCAGCCCCACCCCTGGGTGCCAGGAAATAGTGTTAACGTGAGCTCAGGTAACCAGGCAAAGCTCAGGTCCCATCTGTTCTTCCCTCCCTCTGCTCCCTGGGTCAACCAATCCTGAAGGAACAGCCGGGAGACTCCCTGCCAGGTGAGGGCAGCGCACCTCCTCCTGCTGCCTGGGCTCTGGGCCCTGAGGGTGACATTCATGGTGTCACTGCTCCAGCTGCTTCTGCAGGGCTCTTGCCACCCAGGTTGTCCTTGCCTGGGGTGCTGATCTCATGAGTCACAGCCTCCTCACCTTGGCACAAACCCTGCCAGGCTCATGATTCAACCCAGGGAAGATTCCGGGGCCTGACCCCCTGACCATGCGGCCTCCAGGCCCCCCAGAGCCTCCCAGCAAGGCTGCTCTCTTCCAGGGACATGATGCCAGGCCTCCCAAGCCCAGGAAAAAAAACAAGAAAAACAGAAAACAGAGGTCACTGTGCTCGATTCGTTTTGTAAAGTTGCGATTGTATCTAAAAATAGCCCTGACCTCACTGTGCAAGAGCTCGCAGTCTGCATGACGGTTGCTGAGAAAGCAGAGCCGACAGTCAGCTAAACGAGTTGCTATTCACAGCCAAGTACGTGCAAAAGCAAAATTCTAAAAATTCTTTTGAAATGTATATACACGCATAATAAGACATGGTACATTATACTGTTCGATACAATGCAAGAGGAGCTTCTAAAAGGAAGGCGACAAGACCCAGTGAAGTGCTAACATCCACCTGCTGTCTGGCAGTGGTCACAATTCTTATTAGTTCTTGATGAACTCTTTACTGTGGTATACACCCTCCTCTGAGGAAGTCCTTTTTCCTTCGCGGAGATGCTGATTTCAAAGACAGCACCTGGACTGGACGTGGATACAAATAATTTCTTGCTATTCCATTGAAGGGAAATGGAAAATGGCCATTCTGTCCCTTAGAATTAAGAGACCTCATGACTAGCACCCGTACACCTCCCTCCGGGGCCTTGTCCCACAGACTTGCCACCCTGGCATTTCCTCCAGGGTCACAGGCAGCCTACCCTCTTTTCCAGTCTCTGAATCTTCTGCCTTCTCTCAGGAGCGCACAGATTGTGGGATCACCCTGCGTGGCCACCCTGAGGGACCAGCTACCAATGCCCATCTTCCCACCTGGTTCTGAGAGGCTGTGGCTACAGGCGAAGCCACCTGGGAGGGCTCTTCCTGAACGCCACTCCCCACCCCTACCCCTGATTAAGGCTTCTGCCAGCTTCTTGACAGCAAGGGTAGAAGGGGCCGCTGGCCACGGGTCACCAGGAAAAAGCCGTAGATTTGTCTCAGTGCCACTTGAAGGAGCAAACCGGTTCCCGATTCACCATGCAGCCTGCGCACCAGGGGGTTACCTCCCCAGTTAAGGTGAGTCCCAGGGCAGACGCCTGTCCCATGCAAAGCCCCATCTGGGCCAGCACTGGAGGTGCCATGGCAGCTTCCAGACCCAGGGAGATGCCAGCAGAGCCAACAGGGGACAGATGGGTGCTGGCTTTGCCCATGCATAACCCACACCCTCAGAGGGCCCTGCTGGCCTCGGTGGCAAAGGTCCTTTTCAGTCCCAGCCACTGTGCAGGCAAGTGGGGGACGTGCTTGGGAGGAGGAAAAGGGAGGTAGAGGCGGAGCTGGGTCCATGGGACGATCCCAGCACGCTCAGCTGGCACCTTTAGCTACTTCTGAGCTGCTCTCCCAGGCCAGGCGGCGAGGGACGGGCTGTCATCGTCACTCTAGCCATGGGCTGTGGTTCCCGGAGTGCTGCTGACTGGGGTGAGCGCATCTCTCCCCACGCCGGGCAAAGCTCCGCTCCTGGGTCTCCACCGAGTCAGGTCTCCCAGAGCCACTGACTCGGAAATACAGGGCTCAGTTCAAGAAAGATAAGACTGCAGGCAGGAGCAGGGGCTTGGCAGTTACTGCACACGTCTGGCATGTGCAAGGACACAGGTTCGAACCTCAGCACTACATATACAACAAAGCGTTGGAGCAACAAAAGCCACATGAAAAACTAAACAAAATTGATTATCTTTCTCTCTCTTACACTCTTTTAGAAAGAAAGAAAGAGACAGCACCTGCCGGGAGACGCAAGGTGAATGAATTCTCAGGGCGTGCGTTTTGTTGGGTGGGATCATGGGAACCAACTGGTGGAGGAGAAAGAGAACGGATATGAGCACCCCCCTCGGGCTCAGGGCCGTGCCGGGGGCTGGACCCTCATCCAGTTCTCCTTGATCCCCTCAAAAGGGAGATTACCTGCCGTGTTACAGAGAATGATGCTGCAGCTCAGGCAAGTTTAGTAAGATGGCCGAGGTCACCGGGCCTACAGGCAGATCCCAGTCCATTTTCAGAGCGGACAAAGTGCGACCCTCGCCAGCTCCCCAGCTTCCTACCCACGTCACCGTCACCGTTCTCCCCTTACAACAGAAACGAGTGCAGCTGCTAAAGTCGACACTTAGCAGCTTCATGTGCCTGGGCGAGGGGTGCAGTTATCCTGTTTGTAAATTGGGATCGATGGTCCCCACCTGAGCGACGGAGTGTGGCCGAGTGTGCCGTGAGTGTCAGCTGTCCTTAGGGGCAGTGAGCAACCTGTGAAGAGCAAACAGTGAACGGTGCCTGGCTGATCACAAAGTCCTCAGGGGAAGGGGAGCCTGGGGCTCTGAGAGTGACGGACAGCAGAGTGAGCCACTGAGAAACACAGACAGGAAGATCCGGCAGCGTTCGCCCGGCCTCACCCATGACGTGCACCAGGGGCCACGATGTCCAGCTGCATTTCCGCTGTTGGGGACCTGGGTTGATGATTCTCTTCCTCCTCCTCCTCTGCAACATGCCGAGTCTGGGACCACAAGTGGCTTTCTAAGGGTTGCCCCAGTCCACCAGCCCTGTTGCCTCCCTTCTGCCAGCCACCTCTCCTCCTGGGGTGCCTCCCCCTCCTCCCCCTCTGCATGGAGTCCTCCCCACCTCCTGTCCATCTTCCACGGCTTCCACCAGGACCTCTCAGCCCCAGCTGCCCCGGCTGTCCCCTGGCAGAGCCTCAGCCCCTCTTGGGGGGTCTCTGTTTAAACCACATTGCTGAGGCTCGGGGTCAGGGTTCTGCTCAGCAGCCTGGGCTGGAGGGTGGGACAGGTCCCTGGCTTCTCGCCAGCCCGTCCCTGCACACTGGCCATTCTTACACCTTGGGAAAATCTGAGCTGCCTCCTTTTACACCTTCATCTGGAGCAGCCTCCTCTGGTTCTCAAAGACAACAGCCCCTTAGTCGACTGTAATTAACCCTAACTTCAGCGCGTGACGTCTGCACCGGCTGCTGTCCCCTTTCCTGCCGCACCTGCTCAGCCATCCACCCGGGGCCCCGGGGTGCCAAGAGCAGATGGGGCGATCACTGCCTCCTTCTGCCTCCCCTGGAGGGCGGGGGTGTAAGGCACATAATCAGCCCACAGTGGCCGACAGCTCAGATTAGAGGGTGGCCTTGCACCTCGGGTGCATGGGGACTGTGATTCAGGCACATCACCTGCCAGGAGGCTGGGCCACCACCTGCCCACGCATTGTGGGCTTCCTGCGACATCTGGCTCACCTTTCTTCTTTAATGAAGCTTGGCGCCAGGATGTTATATGTAAAGGAAGCCACTGATGTTGACGTGTCACCTGTCAATCCCCAGGCTCCGTGTGGCTGTGGGTCCTCCGTCTGGGCAATGCAGCCTGCCCACCACCCCCTGCCCTGTCCCCTGGAGTGAATGAGTCACCTGTGACTCACCCTATCCCCAGGAACCAGGTGTGGCTGTGGGTGACAAGCAGCAGCACCTAGTGTCCAAACAGCAGCTGCAGAGGTGAAGCTTCGGGCTGGAATCCAGGGTGGTGGCAGGCGAGCTGCTCACACCCCAGCCCTGCTCTCTGCTTCTGCCTGGGCACCATGTGCCTGGGCAAGAACCTGGTGGAAACCCGGGGATCTCTCCGGCTGCTCAGTGACGGAATGTCAGTTCAGTCCCCCAGTGCAGGCCCCTGAGGGTGAAGGGGACAGGAGCCGAGACGCTGGGTGGGAAGGGAGGAAGGAAACTGGTGGGAGAGCCTCTGTACCTGGCAGGGGAGGCGCTCCTGGGTGGCAGCACCCAGCTCTGGACCGAGGATGGCATGGGGGCCTCGTGCGTGCCAGGCCGTGCTCTACCATTAGGCTGCACCACCAGCCCCCAGGCGCTCTCGAAGGCAGAGCTCAGCCGTGCACAGATGTTTATCACTGACCTTCCTGCTTTGTCCTCTGCCCTCATCTCCCAAAGTCTCGCTGACTTTGTCCCCAGCTCCAGGGATGGCCAGTAACTGAGGCCCTGTGTGAAGGACTCACGTTCACCTACGCGGAACCACAGTGAGTCTGAGGTGTGCTGGGGAGGCCAGGGCACCCACGGGCTCTTCTCATGGATGTCACATAGTAGGGAGCTGTTGGGCTGAGTGGTGGCCAGCTGGGATGAGAGCAGAGATCCCAGGAAGCAGTGGCCATAGTCATGGCACCGAGTGCACTGGAAGCCACTCCGGAAGGCCACCTACTGCTGGACTGTGGGCTCACAAGCTGGCAGCTTCTCTTCAGTGTCCGAAGTAGTGCAGTTAGTGTCCTGTCACCGCAGCTGCCTTTCTCCTCGGGTCTGCTCCACCCAGCACCCACCTCCATCTGCACCGTCCCTTCCTGTGCACACGCGCCCAGCACCCACCTCCATTTGCACTGTCCCTTCCTGTGCACGCCTGGACAGACTTCAGCCTGTGAGTGGGCTCAGCAGGAGACCAGTGATAACCAGAACCACGATGTGCCGGGACAACCCATGCAAACATGGTCCCTTGCTGGGAAACCTCCCCGTGTGCACTGCAGCAGCTCAGCAGGATGGTCCCTCTTCGCTCACAGGAAGCATGCTGCAGCTTCTCCTGGGCACATCCGTGAGGTCCGCACCAGGCTCTCGAAAGGCTGCTGCAGACTGAGATGCGGCCCATGGAACAGCAGTGCCTCAGGAGACGCCTGCTGAGCGCTGGTGGGCATAGATGCCGTGTCCTCAGCGCGAGGGTGCAGGGAGGCCAAGACTGCACCCTGTTACTCACAACAGGGTGCAGCTTGAAACCCACAAGTGGTTTCTGGAATCTTCCAGTCAATACTTTCAGACCAGGACTGACTGCAGGCCAACGAGGTGGAAAGCAGACCAGTGGGTGAGGGGGCGACTGCAGTCCTCACAGGCAGGCTGGGATGTGAGGAGCCACAGGGAAGCACCCTCTGTGCCTTGGACTAGCCGGAGTCAACGCCAATGGAGACTGGGGGAGGGGCACCTGGAGCAGCAGGCTGGGAGGACCAGGTCTGCACCTCCCAGCCAGCCACTCTCCCTGCCCACGTCTCTGGTGGCTGCGCCTTCGCTGTGCCCGGCCCACTTCTCTCATCCTCATGCTGACCTTGCCAGCCGGCTCCAGATCTGTGGTGACGTTGGAAGGTAGGGCCTGAGTCTCTCTTCACTTCCCAGGGCAGGAATCAGATTGCCCCAGCTCCTATCTGGACACCCCTTGAGACTCGATTCCGCTGCCTGCAAAGGGGATAGGGCAAGTCCAAGGGTGCAGAGTGGAGAACCCCTGGAGGAGCAAAGCCAGCACACCCCTGCCGGCCCTCGGCTCAAGTTCAACCCCAATCCAGCTGGCTGAGAGCAAGGCCACATTCTCGGGCCAAAGCAGGTGTGTGGCAGCAGAGGGACCGAAGGAGGCAGGCCCTGCCTGACGTGCTCAGCATGAGCCACGCTGAGCACGTGGTTGGCACAATGCCATGGCCCAGCACATGAACCTGCCACAAAGTTCTTGTTGTTTCTTCTCTAATTCAAGGGGTGCCTGTCTTTAAATAAACCAGGCTGCTGCAGCACAAAGAAGAACAGCTAAGGAAGTGCCTAGGTCAGTTTTCACCACTGCTAACAAAACTCCAGAGGCTGGACCCTTGATAAAGGAAAGAGGTCTAGGGCTGGAGCGGTGGCTCTGCAGTTGCGGTGCTTGCCTGGCATGTGCTAGTACGTGAGTTCAAACCCCAGCACCACGTACACAATGAAGTCTTGGAGCAACAAAAGGCACATGAAAAATTAAATAAAAATGGTTTCTTTCTCTCTCTCACTGTCCCTCTCTCTTTAAAAAGAAAAAAAAAGAGTTCTATCCAGCTCTCCGTTTGAAAGACTAAAATCCAAGATCAGGCAGCACCACTCACAGCCTCACGGTGGAGGGCATCATGGCAGAAGTGCAGGGAGAGCGAGAGTGTGCAGGTGCGTGCACACACACATCAAGAAGCCAGAGAGCGGGTCAGCGGCCGGCTGGCTCTTTTATGATAACTCATGGAGACCAGCAGCAGTGTCTTAAGAGGGCTCTCAGTGACCTAAACGCCTCCCACCAGGCTCACCTCCTCAAGGCTCCCTACCTTCCAACGTCACCACAGACAACCAAGTTTCCAAAATACTAACCCACAGCAGCACCCCAACTTCCAGCTTCACTGTGCAGGAAGAAAATCTCAATCAAACCTGCATTTGAGAGTAATTACTTCTGCAAGAAGAATACAAAAACGCAGCTATGAAAAGTCCTATTTTGCAAGGTTCTTAGTGACCTGGGTAAAGATCTGAGCTCCTATCAAGATGGGCAAGGGATGTACAGTTTACATAGCATGTGATTCCAATTCTGTTTGGAATAAACACAAGTTTACATTTGTGTCTGTCTGCATAGGAAAAACCAAAACCACCCAGAGCAGACTAGGGCACTGCAAGAGGGCTGCTCCTCGGATGAGGTCTCTGGAGGCCAGGCACTCACCTTGGTTCTGAAATAACAAACACGGCTTCAGCAGAATCCTGGCTGGGCTGGGCAGGCCTGTGCAGCGCCCTCCACCCTCGCCCCGCTTTGGACCATCCTGATTTTAATTTTGCAGAGGTCTGAACGCTGAACTTGGGGCCCACTGCTCTAAAGGGTGGCCTGGCAGTGGCTTCTCGCCAGCATTGCTGGGATTTGAAGGGGTTCTGGATCTGATTCACTGGGATGGTACCCACCTCGTTAGGGGCCCCTGCCCAGCAGGGACTTCATAGGTCCCCTGCCAGCTTAGGATTCTAGGAACTTGGATGGGAGGAAGGAGGTGGGACAGAGGTTCTGCTTAGGCTGAGTGCGGAGGAGAGGTGCTTCCCATCTTCCTGAGGAGCATTTGGGAAACAAGCTCAGACTTGTGAGAAAGGAGGCAAGGTGCCAGCCCTGTCACGCTAGGCAGGGAGAAGCCAAGGGTGAGACTGGCTTCCCAGGAGTCAGCAAATGTCACCTCTGTGTGATAGGGTACTGCACAAGTGCTGTGTGGGACTTGGAGTTGGAGCATGATGAAGTTTGTGCTCCAGGGAGGGAGCCGGAGGGCGCAGAGCCACAGATAAGCAAGGAAAGTTAGAGGTTAGTGAGCTGTCCCAGGAGTGTGGAGAGGGAGGTACTCTCCAGCCTGAGGGCAGGAGGGGTGGCTTTCCGTGGGAAGTGTACTGGAACACGACCTTGAAGGCTGGAGTTAATGGGAGGGAAGGAAGGCATCTGGGGAAGAGCCCTGGGGGGGAACCCTCGCCAGGGCTTCTGGGCACGGGGCTACACTGTGGGGACCAGGAGGACTTCAGCTGGCCAGCCCAGCCCAGCTGTCACCCGTGGTCCCTGAGTGCTCACTCGGCGCAGCAGCCCCAACAGCCTCCCTGAAGAGCCTCAAAGACAAAGGGGACCACCAATGACACTTGCACCCCCAGTGGGGGCAGTGCCGCCCCAGCAGGCCGCCCCCCGGGGAGGATCCTCTGGACTGCCGTCCCCAGGGCCGGAGCATTCAGGTTCCCATCCATCCTTCTGCAGCTTATCTTGGGAGGCTTTGGAGAGCGGTCTTCCTTATCTCAGCAACGAATGGCCTCCGTGAGAGCCGGAAACGGCAAAGTCATTCATCTGTTTGACGTGTGCTTCCCTGCCTGGGGACGGGAATTGTGTCAACTGCGATGGCGGTGCCCCAGCCACCTGAGAGACATGAATCAATTCCCAGCTGCGTTTATCACTTGCTGCCTTAAATCAAGTCTCATCAGTGCTTCCTTCACTGGCTGTGGACTGGAGCTATATATAACACTCTCGGAAGTAAGGCGGGAGGAAGGGGTCGCAAAGAGGACTTCCATCGCAGAGCGGACGGGATGGTGTCCAGCAGACACCTGCAATCAGCGATTTGCTTTACCAAGACCCCTGACCCGGCAGTCACAGAGATTTGTGCTTATGAAGCGTAACTGAAATTTACCCGGCATGCGTGACTTACGACTGATCATTTATTCGGGGAGATTTCTGCATCTTTAAGCATTTCGCAGTGCGTTCTGAGGACTGGGGTATTTTAAACTGAGTCTCACCCTACATTAAGTCTTCACCTCATTTCTATATCTTTTAGGGGTGTGTTTTCTGTCACTCTTGACTACGCAAGTCGATTTCTAGTGATATAAAGTCATAAACTCTCTCTACGACAAAGTAGCCACGCTGAAGTCCAAGAAATCTGACCTCCTCCCTACTCCCTCCAGTTCCTGGTAACAGAATTTGATCTGCGCGACCAGTGTGGAAAATGCCCCCCCTCCCCCGCTGTCAACCAATTCTGTAAGTGGTAGCGAGGAGTCCTGGTGACGGGTAAAATCATCTTGCACCAGCGAAAGATGACACCAGCTAAAGATGACACCAGCTTAGACAGTGCACCCACAGCCCGGCCCCATCGCTCTTCAGGGGCCACGGGAGAGGCGAGCAGAACACAGAAACACAGCTCACTGACACCGCAAGCCTAGACGAGGGGGTGGTGGGACTCACCAACAGAATTAAGACTTCTGGCTGATGTGCTGAGCCATGCGGGCTTCTGCCAGCCTGTCTCTGTGGCAATTAGCGGGGCCGACTCCTTCATGGGGCTGGCTGCCCCAGTGACCTGCTGTTCGCTAGCAAAGTGCCCTGTTTAGCTCTGGGGAGCCAGAAAATGACGATGAACCTGACAGCCCAGTGCATAAACCGTCTTCAGCCTAAAGTGCCACAGTCCTGGAAGGTAAGTGACAGCAGCAGTCATGCCCCACACAGCCGTCTCGCTCAACACGACTGCGTGTGCGACAGTGCTCCCACATGGGCATGTGCGACAGTGCTCAATACGACCGCGTGTGCGACAGTGCTACCACGTGGGCGTGTGTGGCAGTGCTCCCACGGGGGGTGTGCAACAGTGCTCAACACGACCGCGTGTGTGAGTGCTCAACACAACTGCGTGTGCAACAATGCTCCCACATGGGCGTGTGCGACAGTGCTCCCACAGGGGGTGTGCGACAGCGCTCAACATGACGTGTGCGAGTGCTCCCACGACCACGTGTGCGACAGTGCTCCCATGGGCATTTCTCACTGTTGGGTGCTGGCCACCCTGACTCCATCACTCGCGGTTTCAAGACGAAGGGCAAGGTCTAGAGCTTGGTGTACCCCGCATCCTCCAGGGCCAAGGCCCTGGAACTCAACCCCATCTTGCTGAGCTCAGGCTTCAGTTCTTCCCTCTGAGCTGCACGCAGACAGCTGCTGGCTCTCCTCCCTGCTCGAAAGCTGATGTCTCGCACCCTGCACCCACCATCCAGGGTACTCGGGCAACTTGTGTGGTTACAGGAGATGCCCAAGGCCGCCTGGCGGGCTGCCTAGGTGCGCACAAGTGCAAGGCACTGCTCTGAGCGTGTTTTGGGTTCCAGAGTCGAGTGGTCTGGCGTTCTCAGACCACCTTAAACCAAGACGGGGTAACGTGAGGTAACAGGACCAGAGTCTGAAATTAGGAGCTCACGTGCGGTCTTTGAGCCCCGAGAGCTGCTCATTCTTTGAGGAAGGGGGTTTTCTGTCACAAGCCTCCCGGAACGGGATCCTGTCTAGATTCCTGAGGACAGAAACCGACGAAGGGAAGAGCACTTCCCCTGCTCTGAACTGGGGACAGGGCTGGCTGCTTGCCTGCCTGGCTTTGGAAGTGAATGACAGCAGTAACGAAGGATGCTCCCTCAGACGTCCCGGGTGATGTGCGACAGAGGAGAAACGTGACTTCAAACGTCACAGAAACCCTGAAGCTCTCCAGGGAGCCCGGGAACATCCGGAACATTCTGCCCCACTGTTAGGGTGCTCAGGTGCTGACACCCATGTGGAATGGTGCAGTCGCACCCACTGCCACACTAATGCAAACTGGAAGTTACATCAGAAACACAAATCCTAACAGGCAAATCCAGGGCAAACAGCATCGCGCCCTTTCCTGGAGTCACAAAGGCTGCGGAGATTAACACGTAGCAGGTCTCATCTCATTTCCTCCCCAGGAAAACTGGTTTGTTTCCTTTGCTCGCTTACATGCCCCGTGTTCATGGAGCGCTGCGAACATGGCGCTGATGGCCCAGTGGTGGCAACACGGTCAGCCCTGCCTCCCTAGCGTGTGCATTTCAAACACAGCAGGAGACCTGCACTCCCAGTCAGGGTGGGGTGACAGTGACCAGACCTGCTCCCCAGCCTGGCATAACCAAAGAAAAAATGGGACACGTGAGAGTGGTATGCAAGACGCTAGTATCAGAAAGAAGGAAGAGCGACACTGAGCGATGGAAGGAAACTAAGGGGGGCCACCCTGAGATGGCCTAGTGCTGCCCTGGAGACGCCCCAGCCTACGCAGCTGCGGTTTGCAGGACAGGTCCCTGGGAGGGCAGGGCTGCTGGGAGAAGTACGGGTGCCTGGAGGGAGAGAGGGAGGCTTTGTAGCATTCAAGAGCACAGCTGGTGATGAGGACCGGGCAGCAGAGGGACAGGTGCCAAGTTCCACCAGGCACACTGGAAACTCCAACTCCAAGTCAGCGTCCAGACAAAAGACAGAGCACTGTGTCAGACCTGCCTTGCACATCAGATGGCAGTGCGCAGGGCGCCACGTGTCAAGCCTCTCAGGGGCATCCCGAATCACACGTGAAGCGGATTTGCAGGAATACATGACCAGCAGCCAACAAGATAACGCTGAGAATGCTTGGCATTCAAAGATTACCAAGCAGGCGAAGCAGCAGGAAGCACGACTCGTTAATGAAGACCTGTACCCAGACTGCATAAAGGACTCAAACTCAAAAATAAAAACGACCCATCTTTAAGAAGAAATTGGCAGATTTGAATAAATGCTTCAGAAAGATCTGTGGATGGCAAATAAGCATAAGAAAATGTGTTCAGAACCCTAAGTCTTAAGAAAGTGCAAATTAAAGCACCAATGAGCTGGGTGTGGTGGCGCATACCTATAATCCCAGCAGCTTGGGAGGCTGAAGCAGGAGGACCACAAGTTCAAGGCCAGCCTCAGCAATTTAGGAAGGCCTCAGCAATTTAGGGAGGCCTTGAGCAACTTAATGAGACCCTAAGTAATTTAGCAAGATCCTATCTCAAAATAAAAAAGGAGGGCTAGGGATGTGGCTCAGTGGTTAAGCACCCCTGGATTCAATCCCCAGTACCAAAAAAGTCACACTGAGATACAACCACATGTCTGTGGGAAAGGTAAAAACTGAAAGCCTAGGGAAGAGAACTGGACTCTGGTCCCCTGCTGCTGACACAAGATGGCCAGCCGTGAGGGACAGCCACCCGCAGCCCCTGACAACGTCAAACCCTGCATGGCTCAGTGGTTCCACTTCCAGGTACGTACCTGAGAGAAACTGAAGCGTTTGTCCACATGAAGCTGGGCACAAAGGGCTCGGAAACGCTTCAGCAGTTGAAAGGAGAAACCCACCCGCTCCTGGCCTGCTCCCACGTGGATCAGCTGCACCAGTCGCAGAGGGAAACCAGCCAGCCAGAGAACAGCCCGCATCGCGTGAAGTGATATCCGCAAGATTCCAGGAAACACAGAGCCTGGTGAGCGAGGAGCACATCTGGGACTGCCTGGGGACACGGGGTGGAGCTGGCTAGGTGGGAGGATGCCAGGCGACTGTGGCACACCTTCCCCCAGGGTGTTCACACTCAGCACACGTCCTCCAGCGATCCAGAGATGAACCAGAACTACTGTTTTCACTTTAAACCTTAGCTACAGGTTGGCTGAAACATTCAGAACTTTATTTTTCAAGAAGCCAAAAGAAATTAAAATCAGCTCATATAAGAATAGTGTTGTAGATACAAAGGAAAAGAACAAAGCAGAAATGCAGCAATCGGATTGAGGAGAGGAAGTCAGGGCTGACCCAATCCCTGCAGCCAACAGCAGCGCCCGGGTCAGTGGCCCAGCATCTGCTGCCCATCTCGGCCCCCCACCTATCTGTGGCTCTGAGCAGTGGCTCCCTCAGGTGTGGAGTCCTGCAGCATAGTCCTCAGCGGGTCCCCAAGCTCCTCGATTAGTGGCCTGCAGCCTCCAGGCGCCCGGGAGGAGGCTGGCAGCTCCCCCTGACCATCAGACCTCTGGCCCAGCCCACCACCCACAGGAAGCACAGTGCTGTACTCTTCCAGGAGGGGGACCTGCAAAGCAGCCCCGGGCGCAGACTGACACTCGCCGAGCTCGGCCTGCCCTGAAGCTGCATCTTCAGTGTCAGATGACGTAGTGCTGTCCGACCCTGACCCCTCCGAGTCACTTGGCTCTGGACGGGAGCCAGGGGCATGCTGCATGGAAAGCGAATACGCTGTGCTCCCGGCGGATTCTTCCTCCTGGACCAGAAGGGCTGCTGCTTCCAGTTCGTCCAGCTCCAGCCCCAGCTGGGCCTTGCTAAGGGAGACTTCTCTCAAGGCTTCAGCCAGAGCAGCCAACTTTTTGGACCTTGAAAATTTGTTAAGAAGAAATATTAATTAGGACAATTCATTAAGTGGCCTGGAGACAACTGGGAGCCTCTGGCTCCCCCCCCCAAAAAAAAAGAAGGAAAAAGAAGAAGAAAAGCTGATTCCTTTCTTGTCCATGGCACACCAGGAAAATTCCCCAATTGCATCAAGACAGCAGAATAAAGAACGAAGCTATTAAAGCATCACAAGAAACACAGGCGTCACGACCTCAGAGTGAGGAGGGCCTACGACTCAAAGTACGGAACCTAAGGAACGATGAACTGAACTAGATGAAATCTATCGCTGCTGTCCACATGGACAGAACCCACCGTAAGCAGAGTGGAAAGGCTAATGCAAAAGAGGGAAAAGCCACAACTCACACCTCAGACCAGTTCTGCTGCCAGTTCCTAAACACAGACAGCCCAAGCCAGGAGAAAAAAGAGCAAAGGACGCTAGCACATAATTCTCACGGATGACCCAAACACCTGGCGCTCCACTTCCGTCAAACAAGAAACACACCTGAGTCACGCTGAGATGTGCTTTCCAGCAATCGGGGTGGCAAACACGCAGACACGTGGAACACGGTAACGAGGCTGCGGGAAGCGTGCCGTGCATGGAGGTCACGCCTGGCACCCGCAGGCAGGGGACCGGGCAGCAGCCTCCAGACCCGGAAACGTACAAGCCCTTGACCCAGGAGGCACACAGGACACGTGTGTGTGGTTACTTACTGGAACGCTGCTCTCAATACCTCAGGTGGGAGACAACGCAGTGCCCTGGATATGAGACTGGTTAAATCCGCACCAAGCAAGAGCCTTCCACCCGCAGGGAAGGAAGCTCTCAAGGGCCACGAGATGCGGCTCAGTAACAGAAGGCTCGCCTCTGGAGCCGCTGCGCCCCTGCGTGCGGAGAGCAGCACAGACTTGGGCATGGGCAAACCCGGAAAGCCCCAGGCAGCAGCGTGGGAGAGGAGGCCTGCATGACAATTCCTGCTCACTGTTTCCAAGTGTACAAATGGGGGTGCGGGGAGAAGCAGCTCTTCTAAAGCAGAAAACCGCTGTTACTGCAGAGGATTTCCTTCCCTACCTGCTGGGCTGGGCAGGTGAGCATTCTCATTGACCTGGTGCACTTAGCTGCTGGCTTTGTGTTTCTAAAGGAACCACAGAACGCGGACTGCAGCTTCCCACACACTGACTCCTGCCCGCTCCAAGGAGGAAAATCTGATGTATGACGGAGGCCAGGTGGCAGTCATGAAAACGGCATGTGACAGGCTCTGGGTGCTGTCACTGCGAAAGTCAGATGATGTGGACACATCTGCAGCGGGCCAGGTGTGCTCACAAGACGAACTCTGCTGAGGTGCATGCACCTCCTACCTGGGAACACGAGGCCTCACTTCCACAGGGCCACCGGGGTGGACAGCGCCCCACCCGAGGCCCTTCTGCTGTGAGGTTCACTGCAAGTGCGGGGAGGTGCTGCCCCCACCCCTGCAGCTCCTTCACGTGTGCAATCAGGACATGGACGCTCCCAGGGGCAAGGACGGTGACACGACCGAGGGGTGTCAGGGTTTCGGTGCTGGAGGTTCCAGAGAACTCAGAAAACCAAGACGGCCAGGCAGAGAGAACCCAGGCGAGGCGAGCAGAGTCAGCACAGGTAAGCCCCACCTGGGCTCTTCCAGCACGAGGCTGCGTGTGTGTGCTCGTGCATGCGGGGCTGGAACGCAGGGCTCCATGCATGCCAGGCAAGCGCTCCACCACTGAGGCACATCCCCAGCTCAGTTCGAGGCCTTTTTAAACGTACCTTTAAGATGACTGCAATGTAATTTGCACCCATGTTCAAAATAGCTGTAGATGACACCCAACTTACATTCTGAAACTTTAACTACCAGTGGTGACAGATCTGGACAGAGCTGGTGACCAGTTTACAACATCTCCCACCCAAGGCCCAGCCGCCAGGAAAGCGCTCACCACCATGTCTCACCGCTGGGGAGGCTGTGTGGTGACACGTAGCTTTAATGGATAAAGAAAGAACAAGCTTCAGGAAGAGGGTACTGCCTCTTCTTAAACTACAGCGTTAGCGGTAAAACTTAAAAGCTTAGTGACCCCGCATCTCACTTTTAATAACCATGACAAATACTTTCAACAACACCCCCAGGGTGATGTCCACTGTGTTCAGTGTCAATCATGATGGCTCTTGAACATCCTCTGAAAGTCTATGGTGCACAGGGGCCTCCTACAGGAAGTCAGGCCACAGGGCTACCTGAGGGGTGACTGGGACCCGGCCTCCCCTCTCAGCTTCCTCTCTGCTTCCACATTCCTCCTCTGACACACACCTCTGAGATGCACGGGTGCCACAGCCAGGCGACCCTGGGGTGGAGCGCCTGGAGCGTGTGCTGAAATGACGGCTCCCTCCTCACAAGGGGATGACCTGGGCACCCTGTCACCACGATGGAAAGCTGACCTGCACCAAGCATCCTCTGCACCCCTCCCCATCACAGGGAGGATCGGCTGCGGTGGGGCTGACGGCTGCAGCTCTCCAGCTACCGCGGGAAACGCAGCTCTCCTGCCACAGACCTCCCAGGCACCGCAGCTCTGCAAAGTTGCGTCTTGGCTTCTTCCCAATTGGGCTCCACCTGGCATCTTCCAAAAGAGCAGGTTCGGACCTACACAGGGCCCGATCTCTCCAGAGCAACTGTGACTGCTGCCTTTAGCTCAGCAACTAGAACGAAGCACACACCTAGGCCTTAACCACAGAGGCCTAGAAAAGGGGGAAAGCTGAACTGCCCTTGAGAATCCTGCGCTGGGTGCAGCTCAGGGGTGCAGCTAGCTTAGCAAGTGTGGAGCGGACCCCCAGCACCGCTAGGGAAACAGGGACTCCTATGGGTGTTACCAAGTAGCAGTTCCGTCGGTCCTCAAGCTGAACTGCTTGACTTTCTCACTGTCTACCACACAAGCGTACCGACAGCATAAATGTGGAATTCCAAAGCTCCCCCGTGATCCTGGCTCCTTCCGAGGGCGGACCTCTTAGGTGGTGGTGCTGAAAGTGTGAACTACAGCAGGTAGTGCAGCGGCATGAGCCTGCGACCGTATCAGGGCTCGCGCTGCAACCAGCTGGTGTGAAATTCACTTTGAAAGCGTTGCGCTATAAAAAGTGGCCTCCTTACACGGAGATGCTTGAAGAAAAAGAGCTGCGCGTCCATTTCCGATCCTTCCCCAGTGGACTCCTTTCTGTTCTTAGGAGCTGGGGCCAGCTTCCTCTTGACACTGAAGTTCTGACGGAGCTTAGTTCATAGAAGCAGCACTCAGAACTCTGCCTAGAAAACGCCAGGATAAAAGCAGCTGGGATCTCAAACAGCCCTGGTGTGGAATGGGGCTGAGGAGTCTGAGCGATAGTTGGGTCTGTTGCTATTCCGTTTCTTCAGAGATAACTGAGCAAAAGAAGCTAACTGCTCCTTTGGGGACGGGGGAAGAAACCACAGCCATCCTCTCCTTCAACCACGGCACCATCGGTTCTAATCTGCCCCCCTTGGGAGCTCCAGAGTCCACCTCTCTTGGGGTCCCCATTGCAGAGAGCGGCTACTGGAAGGTGGCTCATGACGTTTCTGTCATGTTCAAAACGGACATGACTAGTTCACATCAAAAAGCCTGAAAAACGGCTGGAGCGGTGGCTCAGCGGTTACGGTGCTTGCTTGGCATACACAAGGACCCAAGTTCAAACCCCAGCGCCACATACACAACTAAGAATTTGAGCAATGAAAACCAGATGAAAATCTACATAAAGTTGTTTCTATCTCTCTCTCACTGTCCCCTCTTGACAAATGACATCATTAGCCAGCAAGGCTCCTTCGAACACCAGGTGCGTCCTGATAAGCTCAGTGAATGCAGGCTGAGTTCCTAGTTGCAGGTACGCGTATCGTTTATACCCACCTAAGGAATGGTTCACCTGTTCAGAATGTATTTAAGGGGCTGCAGAGGTGGCTCGGTGGTTTCAGCGCTTACCTGGTAAGCACAAGGACCCGGGTTCAAACCCCCGCACCACGTACACAACTAAGTGTTGGAGCAACAAAGGCCATGTGAAAAACTAAATAAAGTTGTTTCTCTCTTTCTCTGTCTCTCTCACTGTCCCTCTCTCTTTAAAAAAAAAAAAAAAAGAATGTATTTAAAAGAGGCCTGGCCATCAGATCACACCCGCATTAGATTTCAAGTAATACCTACAAGCTTTCCTTAGAAAGCTACTGGAAATGTAATCCCACCACACAATGTTAAAACGGTCTTCATTTTTCTACATCTGTGAAATATGCCTTAATTGGAAGGTTTTCTCTTTAGTTAGAGGTCGCTGACAAGTCACAGTAGATAGAGTGCCTGGGAGAGAGCAGCAGGAACAGCTGAAAGCTCGCAGCTCTACCGTGGCTGGGCTCAGGCCAAACTTCTGCACTTAGCTACACTTGGTGACGGAGTTCAGTTGTCCCACGGAACAGCCCAAATGCAAAAGCAGCCCTGACGCGTGGAGAGGAATAAAGCAGGCGCGGATGAAAGCCTGCACCTGCTCCTTGCCGCGGAACTGGGCAGTGAGCCATCGAGCTGCTTCTCGCCACTTCCTACTGGAGCAGGTCTACTGTGCATCTCGTGGCAAATGACTGTGTTTCACTGCCTCTGCCCAAACCCGGCAGCCTGCCAGGTGTGACATCTGAGACCAGCCAGCAACTGGCAAGCGGGACAGTGCACCAGGAGCAAGTCAGGACACGGCCACACTGGACGACAGACATCATGCTGCAGTGGCAGGTCACCTGTCATGGGTAAACCCCCTCGCCCCCACACACAAGCTCAGTTCTGCCTGGGGCCAGGGAGGCCTCCTAAAGGGCACTGATGATAGGGACAGATCATTGTTCCTGTCCCGTTTCAATCCCCAGGAAGCTCTGCCCCAAGCACACCTTCACAGCCACAATGGCTTCAGGAGGAAGCTGCCAGCGGAATAACCATCTTTGCCCCCGCCAGCTGCCACCACACAAACACCGACAGGTGAGCAGACTGCGGTCACTCACAGCAAAAGGTACTTCCACCTGTCGCTAGCGAACGTCCCTCTGAACACAAGACCACTAATAATACAGAGATCATCGTAAGAAGGGAGTTAATTAAGTCATATTCAGTGCAGGTCAATGAAATAACTTCTGATCCCATTTCCAACTGGACTTCAAGTCACCCTGTGGGTACAGACCGTGGGAGTCATCCAGTCCACAGAGCGGTGATTTTCCAAAGCCCATCAGTGCCCTAGTGCCACAACAGCCACCTACCACCAATTAGTGGCTTAAACAACAGAAAAGGATTCTTTCACAATTCTGAAGGCTCCAAGTCCAAGATGAAGGAGTCGGAGGGCCAACTCCTTCTAAGGGAGCTATCCATGCTGTTCTCGTGGCCTCTGGTATCCCACTGCTCCAAGCTCAGTGTCTGTGACTGCACGTGCCATCTTCCCCCGAGTGTCCCTGTCAAGCTGAATTAAAGCCACCGCAGTCCACAATGACCTCATCTTAACAAACCTACCAAACAAGGCCAGACTCTGAGACCCTGGACAAGACAAGAATGCACCCTAGCGCTGAAACAAACAGTGGAGATGCTCAAGGGAGGGTCAATGTGACAGAAACAAGGACCATTTGGTCCACTTAAAACAGAGACCAAAACATAACAGCTACGGGATCAAAGGTTGCTTTTCACCTTGACAGAAACTACCCACCATGAAAATGAGGCAGAGCTGGGCACGGCGGTGCACGGCTCCATCCCAGGCACCTGGGAGGCTGAGGCAGGGAGATCACAAGTTTGAGGCCAGCCTCAGCAACCTAGTGAGACCCTGTCTCCTGCAGGATGCACCACACAGGTGAAGCACTTGCCTAGGAAGCGCAGAGCTCAGGCTCAATCCCCAGAACCGCAAAAGTAAAGGGAGACAAGAAAGCGATGAAACATTTGGCACTGACGAACGACATGCAAGTGATCAGCACAGCCACGCACTAATCCCCGGGACAGAGGGAACGAGTGCAACCACACGGGCCACCTTCCCAACCTTCCTCCCAACCTTCCCAACCAGGCGAGCGCGCGCTGAGCAGACTGGGCAGATTCTGCAAGATCTCTGCGGCCAGGGCTTCTCACACCACCCGCTAAAGGAGGCCCTGCTGCATCTCCTTCTGGGAGGCTTTCATTCCTGTCAGCTACGCCCATGCGTCCCCCAGCGGCTCTGCGTGTGGCAGCCCCCAGCTTGCTCCCACTGCCCTCCTGAAATCCGTCTTTTGCCCCATCTGCAATTTTAACGCACACCAACAAAAGCCAAACGACAAAGCAGTGCTCAGTGGGTGAGGCGCGGGAAGGAGAAGTCTTGCTGAACAGAGGCTCGGGGGCTCATCTGCCAAGGCCTGAGTTCATCACGGCCTCGCCTTCCCTGTCGCCCCTCTCTGCGCAGGAGCTGAACAACGCCCATCTGGAGAGCAGGCTTCCTGCAGGACATGTGTGGAGCAGGAGAGGCAGTGTCACAACAGTTACTAGGCACAGGACCTCAACCCGAGCTGCCACAGGGCTGTCCCTCGACTCCAAAAGCAAAGTGCTGCTCTCTCTCACCGGCTCCTTCTAATGCTTCCCAGAGTGGCTGTCAGAGCTGAGAGTTTCAATGCTGCTCGGCACCTACGGAGCATGAACTTGACCGTGGGGTCAGGAGCTTGGGGGAGCAATGCTGAGAGGTGAATAGTGCTAGAAAGAACGAGCACCAGAGCCTTCTTCAAGGACACGCCGGTGACTGCCTGCTTGAGGTCTGGCAGAAAAACACTGTTCTTGAACGATGGTAAAACATATCAAGATTAAAAGCATGAAACACCAAACAAACCTACGTAACCATGCCACAGCCATGTGAGGCATTCTCTCAGTAGATGAATAAACGCTCAGAGGGGCGGTTCTGCACCTGTGTTGCTGCCTTTTTTAAAGTTAATGGTAGGTGCCAGTCCTTAGGTGGAAATAAAAACTCCAGCAGGGCGCGGTGGCGCCTGCAATCCCAGCAACTCGGGAGGCTGAGGCAGGAGGATCACAAGTTCAGAGCCAGCCTCAGCAACCTAGCAAGGCCCTGAGCAACTTAGTAAAATCTGGTCTCAAAAAAATCAAAAATAGGGTAGGGATGTGGCAGGGCGGCTAAGCACCTGTGGGTTCAATCCCCAGAGCCAAAAAAAGAAGAGAAGAAAAAAAGAGGAGGATACAGTGGAATACAGACGGAGGAAAAAAAAGAAATAAAATCTTTAAATGTCTCATAAATGACGTAGTTCAAACATCATGACAAACAGCTAGAATAAGGACTTTACCAGTGAGTGCCATCAAAAGGGACCGAGCCCCCACTGGCACCAATTAGCAGCAACGCTGGCACTCCCAGGGCACGCTGTACCCTGGGAGTGCCAGCGGGGGCACTGTTAACCCACCCAGCAGGCACAGCAGCCCTGGAGGGGGGCACCGTCACCACCCTTTCTCAGCAAAAGGGGCAACCAAGCTATGCAGGAGCGATAGTGTTGGCACAACACCATGGAAAGACAGAAAGACAGAAGGAAAGACGGAAAGAAAGAAAGACAGACGGAAAGACGGAAAGACAAAACAGAAAGACAGACGGAAAGACAGAAATCAGACAGACGGAAAGACGGAAAGACAGACGGAAAGACAAGACAGAAAGACAGAAGGAAAGACAGACGGAAAGACGGTCCTCCCCACCTCCAGCTCTTCTGCTGCCCACGTTTGTCAACTGTGCCTCCTGACCATTTCAATCTTCAAGTGCCGCACAGTGGGCATGTGGATGTGACAGGCAGGTCCAGGTAGTGCTCATGGAAGATCTGCTGGAAACGCAGTCCTTCCCGCCTTGCAAACTGTCCTGAGCTGACGAGCTGGAGAGCTCCGAGGTGCAGACATGGGTTTAACTTGTTCCCTCTCCTGCCCCGCTCCATGGCGGAGCTGCTCTGGTGGAAACAGGCTTCACTGTGAGCCCCCAGCCAGCTCAGGGCCCACTTAGCACCTCTCAGGCTGCAGTTCCTGGTCCCCCTTCCACACTGGGGGGAGCTGGAGGAGCCACGAGAGCGCTCCTGAGCTGCTCTGGCCATCAGACCGATTCTACCCTATCATTTCTAGACTTCTTTTTCCCCCGCCTTTTTTTACACATGCACACACACAAGAAATGTTTTAAAAATTTCTGGTACAAGGCAGAGAATACTCTGTGTGTGAAACCAAACAGCTGGCAAAGTAAACAACAAATCCATCTCTGAAGCACACAAAAGGACAAGGGAACGGGGGAAACAAGCGCAAGGCCAAAGCTCTCCACACTTCCTCCTGTGATCATCGTGAAGCGTGATGTCAGATGAGAGCCATTCTGAGAACGTTTCCACATTCATATGTGGTTATTCACGATGGCGGCTTGGGTTCAACTGCACTAATGGAGGGGCTGCCTCAGCTACCCACATTCAAGGTGAGGAAAGGCCAGCGGCTAGCGAGGAAGTCAGGACACAGGTGACAGAGTGGGGGTGTGGCTGAGGGTGCAGGAAGGATCCGGGGGCTCCCTGGGGCCAGCTTGGACTGAGGTGTGGGGGACTCGGTGTTTCACTCCTGTCAGCTCCGACTTTCCTTCCCTGAGCCACCACTCCAGCCCCTCACAACTGCTTTTTAAAGGTGAGGCATGTTCCACCGACAATCCTAGAACTGTGAGGAGGGCTCAAGAGCCGGCTCCTCACATGCAATGTCCACATAGGCATGCCAGGTACTCCTGAGGACGAGGGCTATCTTCAAATGCCACTTCTAAGGCCACCGTCCCCCAGGACTTCTGGCCCACAGGCCAGCCTCAGTACTTTCTGAACTAAAGTAAGAATTCCTATTATTTTCACTTTCATACTTTTTCCAAGCCTGACACTTCTTACCTAACACACCTTGAACGTGACCTGCCCCTAGGAAGCCTCAAGCCTCCTGTGTGAGCCATTTTCAGTACAAGAAGCCAACCGTCCCAAACACTCAGAAAAAGAGGCACAAAGGAAGCATTCCCCCAAGGAGAAGCCAACTGCACCCAGTTCCCAGGGGCTCCTGCACCGCCGCCCAAGGAACAGGGTGCGCCCAGGTGTTTGGGACGGGTCTGCTCCAACTCTTGCACTTAGAGAAGAGCATGGTGCGCTCACATGCTTCTTTGTGAAAGCACAGCTGAGTCAGACGTCAGAGTGAGACTCTTCAAATAAATTCTGAAGTTCAGGGGTCGCTGTCTGATGCTGCACATGTGTACCTGTTCACGCACACACATGCGTGTTACAGACTCAAAGTGCGCGTTTCTGTATCGATGATGAACCTGAACGTGATCAGACTGTTCGCTCTCATCTTCCAGCTCCCCAGGCTTAACCAGAGAGACTGTGCTCAGCACTCTTCACACCTACCCCGGGGCTTTCACGCGGCCCGCTGTCCCCTCAGGACCTACCATCAGGGTATGTTGCTAATTTTACTCTCATGAGTCAGAGGCATATGCGCTTCCACCTCCAGCTACTTCTCTTCTAAACCCTGAGTCCCTGGAACAGTATCTCTTCAGAAAACTGCTAAATCTACCACAGGGTGAGCTCACCTCATCTGAAACCCCAGGACCAGAATCCAGACCCAGCCTGAAGGTTGGAATTCTTTTTTTTTTTTTTTCATTTTAGAAAGGTAGTAATTCAGGACATATGCCACAAAAACCCAACACTCCAAAAGCACCCTGGCGTCAATTCACTGATATTCCTGAGGCTGAACGTATGACTAGCCACCCCAAGACCGTAAGGACCCTCATGTCACCAAGTCCAAGTGCCCTGAGAACGCTTCTGCTTTCAGAACATCCTGGGCATCGGAAGTCGAGAACCAGGATCAGGAGCAACCAGTCAGCGCTGTCAGTTTCCAACTCATACATCCAAGGTCTAGGGTCAACCTCTGAAAAAGACGGATCACTGACCATGTGCTGGGTTTGGTGGATGTGACAGTGCAAATGAGAGCACCCGGTACAGAAGGTGACCTTTTGTGCATGCACGGTGTAGGGACACCAAGCCACCAGCACAGCGTAGAGCAGCAGGGCTCGGAGGACAGGCACAAGGGCACCCGGCACAGGAAGGGAGCTGCTGCTCACCCTGGGCCCCATGGAAGCTGTTCCGCATGGCGTGTGGCATGGTTCCTCAGGGAGCTGCTGCTCACCCTGGGCCCTGTGGAAGCTGTTCCGCATGGCGTGTGGCTCCTCAGGGAGCTGCTGCTCACCCTGGGCCCCATGGGAGCTGTTCCTCATGGTGTGTGGCTCCTCAGGGAGCTGCTGCTCACCCTGGGCCCCGTGGAAGCTGTTCCGCATGGCATGTGGCATGGCTTGTTTTTCTTTTTAATTTCAATTATCTTTTTTTTTTTCTTTGAAAGAGGGAGAGCAGGAGAGGGAGAAAGAATCAATTCTATTTATTTTTCTATCTGGCTTTTGTTTTTCTGACACTTAGTTGTGTACGTGGAACTGGGGTTCAAATTTGGGTCCTCGTGCATGCCAGGCAAGTGCTCTAACCACTAAGCCACTGCTCCAGCCCCAACTGTCAAATTCTCTAAGGGGGAAAACGCCTTATTTCTTCTTTTGCCTGGATTGTGCTAGTCTCTACGGTTAAGTCACCTACAAGGTAAAGTGAGTCCTCATCACTCACAAATTCAGTATATGTGAATCTGCATTCTTGCTAAAATTGATTCATAACCCCAATTCAGCACTTTGGTGCCCTTGGAGGACACACACCAAACGGTGAAATTAAGAAGACACCAGTGCTTCCTGCTTGCCCCCTAGACCAGTGTCCTTCACGTGTCAGGTTTTCACGCCTGGTGCTCCCCAGTGGGGGAAGCTGAGAAGTGCCTTAGGTGACAGCTTCTGCTGGGCATGCGTTGCAGTGCTGGACGCGGGGTCCCTACCAGAAACACAACGAGGTGGTGCAGCGTGCTGCGACTGCAGGAACCTTCATCAGGCACCTGCTCAGCCCTCCCCACTGGCCACCACTCCAGGTCACATCCCCACACGTGGACAAGGGCCTCCTCCAGCGCTGTGGGCCAAACTCAAACTCCAGGACTCATCTGCCCAAGGCCGCACTTCACCACCAGAGCCGGAGCCCAACCCTCAGCCTGCACTGTCCCACATACACGGTAATCAGCAAAGGGTCCTCTCACTTCTTAAAGACCCAGAGGTTTAGCAGAAAACAAGAAAAAATCCACCAGAAATTTATATTATTTTATTTATAAACTAGAGAAAATGATTTGCAGGCTCAGGCTGTGTCACTCCACAATTAGCTTTTCTCACTAATAAACTGATTACCAGAGATGCCACAGACCCACATCCTGCCACCATGAAGTCAGGGATCCATATCTGTAGGGCGTACTAGAGACTGAGTACCCCTGGGGACTCAGTGAGCCACACTGGCCAAGTCCACTCAATCTGAGATTGGGAGAAACCCAACAGATAACCACATCTAAGCTTGCCCCGCACATGGCGACGGAAACATCACGTATCCATGCTGTCCAATGTGGTAGCTCCTGACCACATGAGGCTAATGAGCATCTGATGTGTCACCAGTGTGACCTAGTAATCAAACCTTAAATTTTATTCAATTTTATTTAAATCAAATGAAAATGGCCACATGAGGCTATGAATGCCAAATAAGACCACACAGATCTAACCTAAAGCCCCAATCATTATTATCGTTATTAATTACTTTTTACAAAGATGAGGCCCAGAGAATGTAACACAAGAAAGACCTCAGGGTTAACCACAAATCCCAAATACCAGCAGTCCCCACTGACGTCAAATCGCTTCCATACGCAGCATCCCGGTGACCTCTCATGTAAGCAGGTGGAGTGATGCTCAGACACACACCCTGCCAGCCCCAGCTTCCAAAGTGCAGCGTCCCCATACCCTGAAGTTCACACTCAGAAGCAGTGGCACCACCTACATGAAGGTCAGCCAGGGTTCCGGAAGGTGCTGGAAGACAACACTTGCCCACAGAGTCAATGAAGAATCTGCCCTGGGCCATGGGTCCCAGTCCTTGACCAAATGTTTATGCAAGTTAAGTGTCCCAGGATAATGTCACCAGGCCGGGAGCTACAGCTTTACCATAAGGATCCTGAGACCCTCAAAGATTAGGACTCTACTAGTTTGTTGGGCATCTCTTTAAAACCCCACATTCACTCCATCCTCAAGACTGACAGGTGAAAGCTCTTCTATAATTAGAACTGAACAGTCACCAACACATCCCAATCAGACCCAATTACCACCCTCAAAAATTACCAACTACTAAAAATAAGAACAAAAAGTGGCTCAGAGAGATTATCTTACTAAATACAGGAATCCACAGTCCAGCTTGAGCCTCTGCTGTCACATGGTCGTCAGAGCCTGACCTGCTGCTTGCCAAGCCCTTCCCACTCCTGCAGGACCTGGACACCAAAGCCAAACTGTGGTTTGACTCACACGATGCTATCGGAACACTTCCGGCACGGGCGTGAGACGGAAGTGCTTTCTTCTTCCATTCCTTACTTGGGGAGCCTGGGTGAGGTTTCTCCTGTAGCCACCTCAGTCCAGAGACAGATCCAGCCGCACCCGGTGCAGCTAACTGGAAAACAGGGCTGCTGTCGGAGGGAACACAGCAGCTCTGATCACAGCTGCAGACCCCACCTGCTGGAAAAAGCGTGGCAGCAACAGCTCCTTGTTCCCCTGTGCAAAGCAAAAGCCATCAGAGACACGCTGACAGGAAAACATTACGCGAACCGCTGATCCTGCTGCAGGCTGGAGGAGCTGCCTCGCTCGGCTTTGATTTTCCACAGCCTGCGCCTGAGGGACAGGCAGCCTGGCTTTCTTCTCACCGAGTGCTCCTGATGGCAAGGTTCGTTCAGAAGGAGCCTAGAGGAATCCAAGTGCAGCGGAAAGAAGGAAGAAACAAAAGACCAAAGCAAGAGCCCCGCGGAGGAGGAGGGGGCTGCCATCAGCCCCAGGCCTCACAGACTCCGCTGACACGCAGGACCTGTCGTGGAGCCGGCACACTGCATGCGGAACACTGGCACACGCCATGGACCTTACTTGAGCCTTTTCTACGTCTATTGTTTAGTGAGTCCACAAAAGGCAAGAGCCACGACAGGGCTGCCACGCGGTCCAGACAGGGCTCCAGCAGCAGCTTCTTCCCTGCTACACACACAGGCCGCTCTCTGCTCATCAGCCGGCTGCAATGGCTCAGAACGAGCCACCAGCTGACCGCGTGCACCCCAGTGCGCTTCCCCTACGCTTTCTGGAGCCCTGCTGCGGCTTCCAGGATCCATTCCACTACAGTGAGGGCTGCTGCCGTGCAGGTGCTGCAGCCGAGTGCCCCGCTCACTGGCATGCTGCGAGGCCTCACAAGCCAGCAGCACCTGGCACGACATGGCTCCTTCTTTCACGGGGCTTGCAGTTTGGCGAGGAGAGATGTGCAGGCGCTGGGACCTAATATCAGAGCGCCCATCCAGTAGGCCTAGGCCAGAAACTGCAGCCCGCAGAGGCCAGGCAGATGGGGCCTGCAGCAGAACGGAGCACTCGTCCTGCGTAACGCAGACAGCTGGCCCCAGCTCCAGCCAAGTGCGCGCATGTGAGGATGTGCGCCCCGCAGCTGCCAGAACCGCCGGTATCAAGGGCAGCTGTAAATCCAGACTTACATAAAATCTTCCAATTTTTAAGTGCTGACAACCAATTTAAAGTATTTTAAAACTGGGAACCAAACATGACCCCGGGGTTACTGGCTTGCAACTTTTACATCCATAGACTGAGTTCCAGTTCCCCAAATCCCTAACATATTCCACATACCCCCACCTGCCAGGCAGTGTGCTCCCACGCCCAGAACAGCTGCTCTGTTTGGTTTTTGTTTTCTGCAGTACTGGGGATGAAACCAGGCCCTGGAGCATGCTAGGCAAGCTTGCTCTACCACTGAGCTTCAGCCCCAGCCACCAGCATAGCTGCTATAACTTGGAACCTGCCTCAAGTCATGTCCCAGCCTAGTCTATCTCCACCCCTATTTTCTGTGTCTGGTCAGACCCTGCCCATCTTCAGCTCCCTGTTCAAGACACCTACTCCAAGAAGCCTTGTACACCAGCCCGTGTCCCCTTCTCTGAATCACTGTCCTTCAGCCCATCGCTCAGAAGTCTTCTGCGTATCTTCTCATTTTCCCAACTGCCCTAAACGGTCAGTGAAAGACACCATGCTGGCTCCTCTGCCAGCACAACATTCAGTGTTTGCTGGGGCCACATATTCTAGAAGGCTCTTGAAGATGCCAGAGGACGGACTGACCACACAGCAAAGCAGTTAAGAACTGAGATTCTGAAGTCAAACAGGTGAGTTCATCTCTGAGCCTCCATTTCCATACGTGTAAACTGGGGTTGCAATAAACAGGGGACATAACCCACATTCATGTGTGGCCTGTGAGATGAAGAGAGATGAGGTATATGAAGCACTCAGCACTGCGCCTGGCAGGAAGGCAGCAGTGATACAGGGCGGCTCTTATGATCCTGGACCGAATGCCGATTCAGCCAATGCTGCAGTTAAACCTGCATGGCCCGAACTGGGCTTTGTTCTCAGCCAGCGTTTACTGATCACTGCTCTGCAGGAACGTGGTCTAAACACGCTGCAGGTGCCAGGCACATTTCCTGATTCTGCCACATTTTACGGAGAGCTGATGCTGTGGAGTTTCAATGGCCTGTCCAAGGACACACAGGGAAGAGCTCGGAACCTGCCATGCGGCTCGAGAGCACACACTCAACCAAGCACCAAGCCTTGCCACATTTCCAAAGGCTGGGACAACTTTCCAACCTCAGCCTTCCCAATGGAAGATGGAAGGTGGCTTTATGGACCATGGCTAAAGATGAGGATGCCCAGGACCTGGCCTGCTTCCAGGACAAAGTCTGCTTCTTTCATTCTGGCCAAGGGCTCTCGGTTTACTCAACAAACCATGAGAGGGGAAGAGGGAAAGGGTACCCAGGAGGCACCATGAGACCGAAGACAGGCTGTGGAAGGCAACACGGGTACAGATCAAGTCCGGTGGAGAAGGCATTTTGCTGATCACAGAAAAAATAACCGGGAAGGAATCGGAACAACGTACCCAGCCTCCAACATCTGTGCAGAGGCAGGAAAGAGGCAATGGGTTCTGCTCGGCTTGCAGAAAGGCAAAGTCCAGTGATGAGATGACACTTGGTGAACGGAGTCACCTAATCGCAGGCAGACGTAAGAGGAGGGGGAGCCCAGGAGCTCTGAGTGGTGATGTAAGAGGAGGGGGAGCCCAGGAGCTCTGAGTG
>PVKS010013080.1:0-51894 GCA_004027875.1 Aplodontia rufa | reverse complement strand
CAGGAATCTTAGCAGATTTGGGAAGATCAGGTAGATGGAAGGACAGAGAGAGAGAGAAAGAGCGGCGGGAGGGGGCTCCAGATGGTGTGTGGGATGAAAGTGGAGCTGTGAGTGATGAAAAGTAAGTGAGGGGGACTTTTGGTTCTAGAAAAACCTAGGAGGGAGAACGGTTTCTAGGAAGGTGTGCTGTTATTGACGTATTTGCTTGACGTCAGACACACTTTGAGCCTGGGGACATCCGATGGCCCAAAGGGAACTGGGAGTCCGCTGTGACCAAATAAAGGTCTAGGCGGGGTGTGGTCTCCCCCTCCGCTGGGCGTAGGAATGTTGCCGGACACTCAACGGTCAAGCATTCCCCGGTAGCCCGGACAGAGGTCGTTCCCCTTCCCTGGGGCACTTACCAGAGGCCAGGTCAGTGATGCATGAAGGGAGCCGGCACCAGGAAAGATGGACGAGGGTGAGGTAGCAGCCTGAGCCGTGAGGAAGAGAAAGAGCCAAGGAGGCTCTTATCTCTCCCGGGTTTCGGCACCACAATGAAGGAACAGAAACGACACCATGCTGCCAGGTCACCGGAGAAGTTCCAATTTATTCAGAAACCAAACACACTTATATAGAGCCCAGTAGTCCCAGTTGCCATGTATCTGTTGGGTAAACTCAGTTGCCAGGCACCTGGACTGGGGGAATGCAGAAGAGAAACAGGAAGTACCTCATGGCCTTACAATAATTATTAGGCACTCTCAGGCAAGAACCCTTCCTTCATTGCCTCCAGCTTCACTTACTTTTGGTAGGGCTGACACATGTACACATTTTAAGTTACATTAAAAAAAAAGCCATTGTCTCTCCTTTTAAAGGTCCATGTATGTCTGTGCTTTGGTATTACTCTCTAGCTAGGTGTTTAAGACCAAGTTGATCAAAATTAACATTGCTCTTATCTACTCTTTTTCAATTTTTTTTTAAGATAGAGGGACAGTGAGTGAGAGTGAAAGAAAGACAGAATCAATTTTATTTAGTTTTTCACATGGCTTTCATTGCTTAGACACTTCGTTGTCTAAGTGGTGCTAGGGTTTGAACCTGTGTACTTGCGCATGCTAAGCAATTGCTGTAACCGCCAGGCCACCTTGCCAGCCCTTGTTATCTACTCTTAAGAGCAAGATGAGGAGCTAGAGCAGTGGCTCAGTGGGTTACAGCACTTGCCTGGCATGCACAAGGATGTGGGTTCAAACCCCAGGACCACATACACAATGAAGTGTTGGAGCAATGAAGGCCACATGAAATACTAAATAAAATTGATTCTCTCTCTCTCTCTCTCTCTCACACACACACACACAGTCCCTGTCTCTTAAAAAAAAAAAGTCAGCTGAGACCCCTTTGGGGGTCAGAAAGAGAGTATTTGTGTTTTGTTTTATTTTTTTAAAGAGAGGGACAGTGAGAAAGAGAAAATTAATTTTATTAGTTTTTCATATGACTTTTATTGCTCAGACAGTTCTTTATGTACATGGTGCTGGGGTTTGAATCCGGGTTCTCCTGTATGCCAGGCAAGCGCTGAAACCGCTGAGCCACCACTCCAGCCCCAAGAGAGTATTTTTTTTTTCATAGAGAGAGAGAGAGGAGAGAGAGCGAATCAATTTTATTTAGTTTTTCATGGACTTTTGTTGCTCAGACACTTCATTGTGTACATGGTGCTGGGGTTTGAACCCGAATACTCACGCATGAAAAGCAAGCATTGAATCCGCTGAGCCACCGCTCCAGCCCAAGAGAGAGTATTTTGAAAATAACTTTTATAAGTGCAAATTATCCTATAAGTTTGACAGGCAAAAATGAATAAAAGTTCAGCCTAGCAAGATGTCAGCTAAACTTAAGGAATAACTGTGAAGAAGAGAGGATCCAGGTATCTGATAGATAGTAGGACAAGATTGTAAGGAAAGAAGTAATGAAGGAAATAGAGAGGTGAGTGGTGGCTCAACAGTAACACAGGTTTATTTGGGAGAAATCTGCGGAGGGGGGTGGGCAGTGGAGTCTGGGACCCCCTGTTGCTAGGGAGTTGTCAGAGAAGGGTCCTTTCTTATGGTGATGGAGTGTTTAGAGTTTCTAGGCCAGATGGTGGAGTATTGTAGGTGGGTCTGGGTTTAGGATTAGGTAGGGGGCTGGGGTGGGGTTAGGGATTGGTAGGTCTTGTTCTAAAGTGGAAGAAATGTTTCAAAATGGCATTGGCAAAAAAAGATGACCTCTGACTTCTCCAACTCTGAGATTTTGTCAATGAAGTCAGGAGGCAGGAATTAATAGGCTAAGTGGACTGAAATGACTAATGTAAAGGAGTTCTTGGAACTTAGATCAGAAAGTCAGATTTGGGGGCTGGAGCAGTAGCTCAGCTGTTACAGTATTTACCTGGCATGCACACAGAGTATGAGGGCTCAAATCCCAGCACCTTGTACACAACGGAGTGTCTGGAACAACAAAAGCCACATGAAAAAAACTAAATAAAATTGTTTCTCTCGGGTTGGGGATTTAGCTACGTGGCAAAGTGCTTGCCTAGCACGTGAATTGGATCCTCAGCCCTGAAAAAAAAATTGTTTCTCTTTTTCTAAAAATACAAAGACAGATTTGCAGTTGGGTGTGTAAATGCATGTTGGGGGAGTGGGGGAAACTCCTTGGAAGAGCTGATTTATATAAAATAAGGACAGGACAGCATTCTTTTTCTTCTTCCTCTTTTCTCCTGCTTCTTTTCTTTAACTTTCATACAGAATGAACAAGTTCCTTAACTTTCTGAGCCTCCTCTTTCATGAATTCTTAAATGAAGAAACTTAGCACTTCCGCCTGCGGCTCAATTCCAGGTACACAAATCTGTCTTGTTTTCCCAGGAAACCAAAATCAGTAAAGCTACATAAAGGTCTACTTTTACCTACATCATTTTACAATATTATACAAATACATGAAAATAGGACTTACTAGAATTTTTCTTTCTTTTTCTTAATTTTCTTTCTTTTCTTTTTTGCAGTACTGGGGACTGAACCCAAGGATTCTCCGTAAGAAAAGAGACGAAAAAAATGAAGGAAATAAAGGGAGGAGAGTGGCGGCTCAAAAGTAACATAGGTTTATTTGGGAGAAACCTGCGGAGGGGGGACCCAACGGAGGCTGGGACCCCTCTGCTGCTAACAGACTAGGGTAGATGTAGAGGGAATGAGGGGGGAGGGGGTCAAGGTGCAAGTTTTCTGGTTAGACTGGATTTTCAGTAGGATGGGGATCCTCTGATAAGGGCTCAAGGCAATAGACTCCAACGAGGACCAGGGTCTATAGATTTCGGAACAGTGAGTAGGGGATTTGCTGCCTGGCTGAGTGGCTTCAGGTAATTTCCATATCCATCATTTTAGACTCTAAAGGGGTATAATGAGTTGGGCTGATGATATCAAAATTTTATCTTGTTATCCAGTGAGTGGGTAAACAGACATAAGTATTAATTCTGCCTAGGAAGAAGATTCCCTGGTTATAATTGAAGCAGCCAGAGAGGTGATAGATAACTTGCTCTAGCTAGAAGAAGGCTCTTGTGGGAAATTTTTTAAAATTAGTTTGATGGGTGGTCACAGTGGGTTTTTGGATATCCCATACTGTGGTTGACACCGCAGGGAGGAGAGGTGGCAGGGATATTAGAGGTGAAGGAAATGACATGAGAGGATAAAGGAGTGCAGGGGCTAAGGTAGGTAAAGTGAATGGCGGCGTTGAATTTGATTGGGGTGTTCCTGCCAATAGGAGGTGGTCGTCTACACGTGAGTGGGGCCTTCCATTCAGGCAGCCAAAAACAAAAGGGTTTTGGCCTAAGGTTTTAGTTTGGGGTGGTGGAATCCCATTCTCCGAGGTCCCCATTTTCTACCTGCCTACAGATATCTATCTCCTGCCTCAATTTCCCTCTGAAGAGGTCCTTGACAGCCTTTAGGGGAAAAGGGCAATGAGCCATCTGGCTTCTTCCACGCTGACAGTGGGGCATGGGCTGTGGCATCAGGAAAACTCTCCAGAGGGTCTATCTGGGGCCTCGGTAGAAGCTGGGAGGCAGCTGCATGGAGGGTCATATTTCCATGACTACCTGGTGCATAGTGGACTCTGGGCATCTTGTGCAACACAGCAGTCCAGGGGTCCATGGTGGTGGCCTTTGTCAGGTGATTGGACATGCTGTACACAGGGGAGGGATCATGCTAGAACAATTAACAGTGCAACAAAGCATTATTTTCTGCAAGCAATTAATACAAAATAATCAGTGTTATCAGTCAGCCTTCGAAGATCATGAAGATAGTAACTTATTAGAGCTTAGGGTGTGGTCTGACATGTCCTTTACTTGTGAGTGGAGGCCATTCTCGGCTTTAGAAACATAAAAGTTGCTATGAACACATTTAATTTTTAAAATGATACAGGTGTCCCCTTGAAGTGGGGAATGCCATCTGATTTCTATAAGGTGGCTTTTTAATTATTAGAACTAAACAATCACACCAGTGAAAAACAGATTGAGTTTATCCACATATGAAGTTAGGGAAATTTGTGGATCTAAAACTGACTTAGAACAAACTTGTGACTCTGGTGACTCTGTGTCTCCTGTAACCCTTTCTTTATAATCTCCCAGTTTTATTTAGCTGTGGGAGAAATGACACAAGTGTACATTTTCAGTTACATTAAAGAATCAGTATCTTTCCTTTTAAATGCCCACGTATGGCTGTGCTTTGGTTATAACTCTATTGGCAGGTGTTTAAGACCAAGTTGGTCAAAATTGACTTTTTTGCCTATCTATTCCTAGGTCAGCTGAGATTCCTTAGGAGGCCACTGTTGGGGCTCCTTTAGCCTTCCTCTACCAGTGGTGTCATCTGTCAGGATAGGTCAGGGTCTTGCTGACCATAATATATGGCTTCCCTTGGAAGCATCAGGGACATTTCCCTTTCCAATTACTGTCCTCTTTGCAGATTGTGCACCGATTGACTTAGAGAAGTCCCGTTGTCACCTGAGTTTTTGGCTGACCAAACAGGGCAAGGGCCAAAATATTGTCTTTTTTCTTAACCCTTTAACTTCCTTAACTTTGATATCCTGGTTTTGGTATTAAACATCCAGCAGGCCAGTTTTATCATTTTTTTTTTTTTTTGAGAGAAGGACAGTGAGAGAGACAGAGAAAGAGAGCAACAACTTTATTTAGTTTTTCACATGGCCTTTGTTGCTCCAGCACTCAGTTGTGTATGTTGCTGGGGTTTGAACCCCGGTCCTCGTGAAAAAAAAACGCTGAGCCACCGCTCCAGCCCGAGAATTATTTTTTAAAAATTGTTTTTCACATGGCTTTTGTTGCTCCGACATTTAGTGTGTACGTGGGTGCTGGGGTTTGAACCCGTGTACTTGCACTTGCTGGGCAAGTGTTGTAACTGCTGAGTCACTGCTCCAGCACCAGTTTCACCAGTCTTAAAATGGGAATACTGGGCTTTAATTTTAATGTGTACAGTTTTATAGTTACCCCTTTTGTTTAATTAGGGTCAGTATCAGTACTTGAAATTAGTATTATATCTTATTTGCCCTGTAGGTAATTCAAGTTTTTCTATTAGAAGTAGTACTTCTGCAAAATACTAATAGGCAACAGTTTTCAAGTTTTATAAGGATAATACAGCAAGGAATTAACAAGAGTAAATAAACTTAATTCTACTTTGGAACCATAAGGTGAGAGGCTTGAGTCTTAGCTTAGGCGATGTGGAGCTCTTAACAAATATTATGTTTTATTTCTGAAGCTAATTTTTGCCTCTTAAACATATCACCCTACAAAGTTCTCATGTATTATTTTTGGAGTCTATCTGAATATACATTTAGGAAACAGTGTTTATGGTCAGAAAAAGACTTAGTCAAAGCAAACAGATACAAGTCAGGTTTTCAAATGGCAGTGTGGCCCTTCTATGTCAGATTCAATACATTAAAGAGAGCACCTACTGGTTGCCTTGCCTGTAAATCTACACAGACTTTCATTTTACAAACTTTTACATAAAATTTAGAGAAAGCTTGAACACTTATTTGACCTTAAGAGAAACCTTAAGTAGTTTTAACTGATTGTGCCAATTATATTCAACTTAAACACTTACAGACTTCCAAGAAACAAAGCAATCTTAATCTCCTTTTACCACTTACCAACAATTTATATAAAAACACATTTTAAAAAACTCAAATAGTGTTTCTTGAGATAAGCAAAAGATGTTTAGATATTGCCTGTGCTGCACTTCCAGTTTCACTGAGAAACCCAGAGAAGTTTATGAGAGCCCTGCCTAGGTCCACCTTGACTTTTGACTGACAGCACGATGACATCAGACTTTCAAGTTTTTACTGCCATGGCAACTCTAAGTCACTTTGGCCCATGCTGACTGGTTCTAGTAGGATTCTGCTTAGGAGGGAATTGTCATTATCTCCCGGAGTTTCAGATCTGGTCTCAAAAGTCTTCTCCTCCAGGGTAACTTGGGTTCCTCCAATTAACATTATTTTAATGGGCCTGCATTTCCTCTGCAGAGAACAGGTAGTTTGCTGAGGAATGTGTCTTGATCTAAGTCTGTTCACTTAGATCAGGCAGGCTCCCCTGCAGGTAAATTGCCTTTGGGAAAAAGAAACCATGTGGGGGGCTGGAGTGGTGGCTTGGCAGGTTCAAACCCCAGCACCCACGTACACATTTAAGTGTCCTCTCGGAGTCGAAGAATGAAACAGAGGGACACCGAGGCAAGTGTAGTAGATGAATTTTATTATATAAAGTAAAGCATAGGGTAAAGAGCAGACTTCCCCCAGAGTGGGGGAAGGGGACAGAGCCGATGAGGCAGTGAGGTTTGCCCCTTTTATATGATGTCCTCTCCTTGATTGGTCACTGCTTCCTTGCCCCTGTACCTAGGACACAGGTGCTGGGAATTCTGGTCCACTCTTTTTTTTTTTTTTTTTTTTTAAGAGAGAGGGACAGTGAGAGAGACAGAGAAAGAGAGAAATAACTTATTTAGTTTTTCACATGGTCTTCGGCTGAGCCACCGCTCCAGCCCTCATCTGGTCCACTCTTTGGTCCATGCCTTAGGTGCCAGTAGAAAGAATGTGGTTCCTTCCTTAGCAGCAGGGAGTGTGGGCATCTGGCCTATCTTGTCAGACCCTCATTAGCATTGGGGGATGTTTTTGCTGTCTCAGGAAAGATGACCCTCAGTTAATTTTCTCCTTATCAGCCCACATTGTTCTGCCTACACTGAACTGCCTAACTTTTTCTGCCTCATCAACATTTACATCTGTCTGTCCCCTAACATTGGTCGAGGTTGCTACAAGACCGAGGAAAAAGGGGCAATTCACTTACTGGTAGATTGATGAGTAGGACTCTGATTTAGGAGTCCTTAGATTACACTAAGAAGTTATTTCAGCCTATTGTCTAGGAGCTGCTGAGGTCCTCCCTCTACCATCAGGTGAGAAGCCATGAAAGGAAATTAAAGTGGAGATTCCATGTGCGATCGATTGGCTTTCAGCCATTTCTAGAGCCCTGACCAGAGAATTGGGGTGCTACTGATGGCGGGGTTTTTGATGTGAGGCTGGATTCTCTGCTCCCGCTGGCAAAAGGAGTCTGGGCTGACTACAGATTCCAGCAGCCAAAATAGCTTGCTTCTGGTGTTTGCAGCTATTCCCAGTTAGAACTGGGAATTTGGGCTGGCTGCAGGTTTCTGCAGCTGAAAAGGTGTTAGCAGCTTCCCCAGCTAAGAGCTGGGTTTTCCCCTCCACTACTGTTGAGTGGTGTGTTGCAGCTCTTCATGTGGAAATTCACCTCGAGAATTCAGCACCCATCTTCTGGGCTCTTGTCTCATGAATCTGAAGAATAAAACCCATGGACAACCACGGAAGGAGGAGTAAAAAGGAGTAGGATTTATTTAAGGAAGGAGAGGGCAACTCCGGAAGGGGAGGGGCACCTGGAAGCAGGACACCGTCTAATGGAGGTTAGGCCAGGGGTTATATTGGTTTGGGGTAGGGCGCTGAGTAAGGCATCAATATCATTGGTTAAACTCTGTGTAAAGTAGGCATTGAAACTAAACTCCAAAGTCATTGGTTAAAATCTATGCAAAACAGGGGTTGGGGATTTAGCTCAGTGGTAGAGTGCTTGCCTAGCACGCAAGGCCCTGATCCTCAGCCCTGAAAAAAAAAATCTACGCAAAACAGGTAGCAATTCTTTCCAAGTTCCCTTCTGTGTTCACCCCCACTTCTTATTTTTCTTGCCTCTGGGACAAAGGAGTTTCTCCCAAAGGTGAGCCTCATGGTCTTTTGCTTTTGAAGGCCCTGAGCATACCTGTCAATCACTCTCCACTGGCCAGCTTCTAGGGTGGTCGACTGGGGTCCATGGTCCAGACTATCTAGCCTAAAGCTGTCACTACTGAGAGACCTCAGTTTCTTGATTGAATGGATTGTCATGAATGGAAACTGAAGATCAGATTAACATTGTAAGGCAGAGAGCGATTGATAAGTGTTATTCTGGAAAGCCTTTCCCCTGAGTGTTGGGTCTGGCAGCCATGTGGCTGACAGTGTCCCGGTATTTTTAGTAGAGTTCATAAAATGGTGTAGAGAACCCCTGGCAGAAAAGCGACGGAGCGATTGTTCATTTTACTCACACTTCTGAAGATCTCGGGTAAATGTAACACATTGTGGCTGGGTGAGTTCTGTTTTGTAAATTGGAGGAATGAAATCCATGGACACAGGTCCAGACAGAGCAAAATAACAGGATTTAGATTAATAGAAAGGAAACAATTCCCAAAGAAGGAGAGGTCCCAAGAGAGGGATCCCTTGAGGGGCTTTTCTTTGAAGAGAAGAGTGTGAAAAAAGTTGAGCAGTTTGGGCAGAGAGAAGGTCTAGATTACCAGGCCTGGAGTGGAGTCCTGGACATATGGAACCTCAGACCATTTGCCATTGCAGTGAAGAGCTTTTAAGATTTCTGAGAATTTGGGAGTCAAATGTGCCATTTTTAGGCCAGTGACTTATTGTCCAGCTTATATTGCGGCCAAGCAATATTACAGAACACCAGTCTTTCAATTTGACTGTGTCTTGGTGACCCAGGGCCTGGATATGTTTGGGAAGGCACCCCAACTGGGGTCTTACGGAAGCTTTGGTGAGATCTGGCCCAAGCTAGATAAGATGGATTGAGGAGGGCCCCCAAGGAATCTGGTGGAGACAAAGCCGGGAATCCAGAAGAGTCGGAGGGAGTCACTCACCCAGTGTTATGGACAGTGGTGGATGTGATGTATAGCAATGCGAATGGTCCTTACTTGAGCTGCCAGAGGAAGTGGTGGTGGAGAAAGAGAGGAGAGAGAAAAAGAGAGAGTGTGTGTGTGACCTGGAGGAGGTGAAGGGAAGGGCCAGAGGAGCCACCCTTGGTGGGAACCTTGAAACATAGGTCCCAGTTCAGACCATTTGCCATTTTGTCGTAGGAAGGTAATAAGATCTGTTTTTTTCTTTTCTTTCTTTCTTTTTTTTTTTTTTGGATCAAAGGTCCTGAATTCCGAATTCAGGCCATTGAGTAATGGGAGGTGTGATGGAGGTGACAGGAAAAAATAAAGCATCCTCTGTTTGTTCTTGCCACCTGGCAGTGCAAGAAGCAGTGCACCTGGAAGGAACAGGGGTCCGCAACTCTGATCCCAAGGTGAGGACTCCTGGTGTCCAGCGGGAGTTTCTAGCAGGGTGCCTCTGCGGGAAACTTGGAGTCTTACCTCTCTGATGAGCTGACAGACTGATGTTGCATGATGGAACCAAGTGGAGAATGGGTCTGTAATCTGCAGGTCTGGGAGAACAGCAAAAGTAAAGACAAGAATGAGGTTTCCAGAGGACACCAATAAAGAGTTCAGAAAAGCTCTTGCTCCATTTGCGTAGCAATGAGGCTGCAAAAATCTCGACAGTTGATTTCGGTTTGCATTCCGGCTGTGGTTTAGCTGAAGTGAACATGGAGGGTGCTTTGAAACTCAAACCTTGTGTGAAAGAGAAGTAAGGAGTAAGACAGAATTGAAAGGATGAGAATGGGAGGGAGCATAAGAACTCCATCTAAGGGCTGGAGCAGTGGCTCAGCAGTCACAGCGCTTGCCCAGCATGCGTGAGTACTTGGAGTTCAAACCCCATCACCATGTATTCACACATTGATATCTCGGAACAATGAAGGCCACATGAAAACCTAAATAAAAATTATTTCCTCCTTTTCTCACTTTTTTTCTCAGCGTCCCTCTCCTAAGAAAAAAAGAAAAAAGAACTCCATCTACCTATCCCAGGTTTATCCACTCATCCCAGGTTTCCGCACCATTTAATTTGAATAAACTTGTGTTACTTTTTTTTTTTTTTAAAGAAAGAGGGGACAGTGAGAGAGAGAAGAGAGAGACACAGAGAATCAACTTTTATTGAGTTTTTCACACGGCTTTCGTTTCTCCGAGACTCCGTTGTGTACGTGGTGCTGGGGTTTGAACCCGTGTACCAGCGCTTGCAAGCCGTAATCGCTGAGCCACCGCTCAGCCCCAAACCTGTGTTACTGTTGCGCTGCCACTCACCTCTCTTTATTTACTTCAACTGTTTGTCTCTTTTCTTACCTACTCTGCCACTGAACTCCATCCCAGCCCCCCCTCCCTTTTTTTGGTACTGGGAATCGAATCCTGGGCCCTTTGTCACTGACCTGTATCCCCAGCCCTTTTTATTTTTTATTTTGAGACAGGACCTTGCTATATTGTCCAAGCTGGCCGTTAACTTGTGATTCTCCTGCCTCAGCCTCTGGAGCCACTAGGATTACAGGCATGTGTCGTTGTGCAAGGCCTTTGAGGTTTTTTTCTTTCTTTTTCCTTTTAGTTTCAATTATGGTAAAATACACATTAAAAAGAAAACTTTCATCTGTTTCTTAAGTGTACAACTCATTTGCATTGTTGTGAAATTATCACCACAATCCATGTCCAGATCTTCTAAACTGAGACTCTATATTCATTAAGCAACTCCTCATTCATCCTTTCCCCAAGCTCCTGCAAGCATGGCTGTGCTTTTTTCTCTATGAATTTGACTGCTCCAGATACCTCCAATACTGGAATCACACATTTGTCCATTCATGAACGACTTATTTCACTTACCATGATGTGCTTGTATCACTCACATCGCAGCCTGTCAGTTTCCTACTGCAAAATAATGATAAGGTTGAATAATACTCATTAAATGCATGAACTACATTTTATTTCTTTACTCATCTTACAAAACTTATTTGGATGATAATCCTATAGTGCTTAATGCCATTAAGAATTCAGACTGTTTTTGGGACCTGGAAAAATTACCACTATACAGCTTGAAAGTTTCGCACTTCCTGATTTTATTTGACAGCCTATAATCCTTTTAGGTGTTTTTTATTTTCAGATGTAACTGCTATTCTCCTAGTGAGCAGAGCATCTTAGGGTCAGCGCTGTGGTTAGACCTGAAAAGAGTGAGATTAAGGCCATAAATATTACCTTATTCAGCCAGTGGGGAGCACACTGTCTTAATCACTGTGGTTAGCCACTCCATCCACACTGACCGGGTGGCCCTTGGTGGAGAGACGGGATGAAAATGCTAAAACAGTGGTCTTGGCACTATTTATATCCTATGCCCAATAACTAAAATAGATGCTTGGAGAGAAGTTGTGGTTTTCATTCCCATGCAGGGATGGCTGGCAATCAAGGAACAGCAGAAGATGGACATGAGGCTCCCTACGCCCCTCCACCGCTGTCTCACTCCAACTCCGGTTTTCTGCAGCTTAGTTTCAAAGGAATGTTGTAAATTAGCTGCCAAAGAGGACCAGTGAGGATGCTTCTAATATTTTTCCCCAGCATTACTTAAGCCCTGCTGAGGTCTCATTAGTACCTTCACATTATTTTCAGTATTAGGGATCTAGCCACATGTGTTGAAGGGCATAGCACTGCACGGAATGACAGAACAAATTTCCTTCTTTCAGACCTTTTTTGTATGTTGTCATAGTGGACAAAGCAGATAAAAAATTGAATTGTTTCTGAGTCACAGTCTTCTTGATTGCACACCCTCCTACTTACATTTGTCCAGAGAACTGATGCAATTTCTTTAGAGATTTCTTGGAATACAGTGACGCATGTGTGTGTGTGTGTCTTCCAGCAGTATTACTTTGGTTTATAATCAGAAAGGCATAGGTTGGCTGGACTCTTAATTAGCATGGATTGAACTATTTTTTCCTAATAATTTTCTTCTGGGGTGGTTTTCAATCATGTTTTTGTCATACCAGTGTGATCCAAGAGTTTCAGACAATGAAAAGCAATCTAAAGTTTTTGAGAATATAAAAGATTTTCTACGTTTTTTTCAGCCAAAAAGTGAGGCCAGACAGAATAAAATATGAGAAAGTGAAAGTTTTCTAGACTTTGATGTCTGTACCATGCCAGGGAAATTCCCCTTGTAAATTAGTTGACTTCTTTCTTCCAGAAAAAAAGTTTATCAGAAAAGGTTTACTAACTGCTTCTGGGAGTTAGTGAGAGTCCCATCTCTTTGACTCACATGCGTAACTCAGTGGGAGTCAATTCTGATGAGTTTTGGTGGTGGTGATCTCACTGTTTAGTGTCTCATGTCTGCACTTTATATGCCAAGGTTGATTTCCCCAGTGGAAAAAGACCTAAAACCAAGTTTTTCCTTGCATTCTCATATGTCCCCTTTTCTCCGAGTTAGACATGAATCATACTCTTCGTACTTTGGTATGTGGCATTTCTGAGTTAGTTCAACCCATCAAAGATGGTCTGACTCCAGATGGTTACTGGCACTTGTTATTTGACATCCAAGAGTACAACTGGTAATAAGTGTGCTTAGCTGAAACCCTCAGCAGAGCAACTTTCCAGAAAGAGGCTGGGCAGCCACAGCCAGCACCTGGGTCTGCTGCTCTTCTGCCTCCCAGCTAGAGGCCAGGAGATAGTGCACTTAGATATGATGATCTAAGGGGTTAAAAAAAAGGGGGCATGCTCCGGAAGTGTCTCCCTCAGTGGACTACCAAGGTAATATTAATGTCAACTCTTTGGGTTAGTGTGTTAGCTCCACAAGACTCCATTTAAACCAGGGTTCCTAACTGGCATTCCGTGGACTCCCAGGAGTCTATGAATGATTTAGAAGATAAGCAAGACATCTGAAATTTTATGCATAATTTTGTGTGTATGTGGATGTTTCTGGAAAAAGAATTCCTATCTCTCCTCAAATTCTCAAGAATGTCTGTCATTCCCTTGCTCTCTAAGTTGGGATAATTGCATTATGAGATACATAGTTCCCAATTCTTTAGTCAATCAATTTCATTAAGAAATAGAGTAAGTGAACACCTGAGAAAGGCACCATATTAGAATTCTCCAAAGAAACAGAACCAATAGGATACACACACACACACACACACACACACAGAGAGAGAGAAAGAAAGAGATCAATTATTAGAGATTGGCTCACATAGCTATGGAAGTAAGAAGTCCCATGATTTACCATCTAAAACTAGAGGTTCAGCAAAGCCAGTGGTGTACCTCTAGTCCAAGCCCTAAGTCCTGAAAACCAGAAACACTGATGTCTGAGGGCGCAAGAAGATGGATATCTCACCTCTGGAGAGGAAATTCACCCTTCCTCTGCCTTTTTGTTCTATTTAGGCCCTCAACAGACTGGATGATGCCCACCTACACTGGTGAGAGTAGATCTTCACTCAGTCTGCTGATTCAAATGCTAATCTCTTCCTGTCATACCTCACAGACAGACTCAGAAATGATGTTTTTATGAACTAATTGGGAATCTCTAAGCCCAGCCAAATTGGCTTGTAAAATTAACTATCTGTACATTTTGGGAGAAACAAAGATATAGTACAATTCTTGTGGAAAAGATTATCATCTTGGGAGGATGAATTATATATTAGTCCCCAAATGTGGGGATGGAAATATGCCTAGTGAATGTCATGGGTAAAATGTGCTAAAATAATTTGTTGGAGGGAGGGATCAACACTGTGAGATTGATGGAAAAGGAGATTAATTTGAGCCTGGAGATTCATTGGAAAAAATTGATATTGATGTTCAGCCAGTATGTTCTGGATGTTTATACTGGTTGCTAAATAATGAAAGATTTTTGTAAGTAGTAGCACCTTTCTCTCCCACTCCCTCCCCAGTGCCTCCACTACCCTGGTTATTCACATCCCTCCATCAGAAATTCCCAACCCCCCTTTCTCTTCCTAGGATCCAACAACTGAAGAATTAAAACCTGAATTCTCTGGGACACAGCTACACAACCTCATTCTGATGGTTCAGTGTCAATGTTGGCCAGTCGTTCACATTCTGACTATCAGTACTGCACTTAAAGTGGGTGATATATGTTTCTTGAGAGTTCACTTGTATGACTGTGTGACTGAAATGATGGATAGGAAAGAGAGGAAAAACATTACTGGAAAGGAAATAGGGAGAAGAGGCTCCATAGATTCTGGAGCTGGATAGCTGGCAAATTCAGTTGGATGTAGAGAAGGGTAGTGATGATACCATTAGAAAGTGATGATAACATTAGAAAGACAAGGGGCTGGAGCGGTGGCTCAGTGGTTTCGGCGCTTGCTTGGCAAGCACGAGGACCCGAGTTCAAACCCCAGCACCATGTACACAACTGAGTGTTGGAGGAACTAAAGCCATTAAAACCATGTGAAAACCTAAATAAAGTTGTTTCTCTCTTTCTCTGCATCTCACTGTCCCTCTATCTTTAAAAAAAAAAAATTAGACAAATTGTAGCCAGCCTGTCATGATAACAGTTTGGCATTGGGAGTGTGGGGAGGGAAAGTGTACATCTTATGCTGTGGAATTTGAACTATATATTGGATGTCAGTAGTGAGTGCTTAACATGTGGAATGATGTGATGAAAGTAGCATTTTTTTAGGTGGAAAATACATATGAGTGTGCAGGATGAAAGGAAAGAAGCAATCATTAGTAGGGTAGATTCCAGATATAAATTGACCATTATGAATAATCCTGTGGGAATGAAACCTTCCTCTATGAATTTTCATGCAATAGAGTGTCGGGGAAAGGGATGTTGGCTATGGTGTTAGGAATGAAACTGGGTGGAATTTTTGAAATTTATTCTTAAGAAATCTGGGCCATCTGGTCACATTGTTCTTGGGAGGAGTGCAGATAAGGTTAATGGCCACAGAAGGGGCTCTGTGAAGAGCAGGGAAAATCACATTGGTATTTAAGGTAACTTCAGGGTGGTAGGATGGATTTAGGATTGAAAAAAAAAAAAAAGCCACTCCATTCCTGTCCCTCTTGAGTGTAGCTGACAAAAATCATTCAGAGAGATAGAGCAATACAGAGAAATATTTTAGAATTATTATGTTCCTTAGTTGCTCTCCCTTGTTCTATTCAATTCCAGACCAGCAACCAACCACATCTGGACAGCCAGAACCCTGGCCTAACATGCTTCTCATGGTTCCAGGGGACTCCAGGTAGCATTCTGCAGTGTACACACAGTGTTATTGTGTATAATTGCTTTGGTGAACCAACTCAGGTCCTAAATTTTATGGCTTTTTAGTTATTTTCTCCTATCCAACAATCACCCGTTTTACAACATAGCTTCTAATCATAGCTTAAAATCAGAAGAAAAAAAAAATTTTTTTTTAAAAGAGAGAGGGACATTGAGAGAGACAGAGAAAGAGAGAAACAACTTTATTTAGTTTTTCACATGGCCTTAGTTGCTCTAACACTTAGTTATGTACATGGTGCTGGGGTTTGAACCCAGGTCCTCATGCTTGCTATGCAAGCGCCGAAACTGTTGAGCCACCGCTCCAGCCCCAGAAGAAAATATTACTACTAATAATACTAAATTTAAATTTTCTATTTGCTGTTCAAAAAGTATTTTTATGAACATGAACTCTTTTAATCCTCATAAAATATCCAACAATTAGTAGATAAACATTATTATTGAGAGACAAAGAAAAAGAAAAGGTAGGGGGACAGAGAGAGAGAGAAAGACAGAAAAGGAGGTGAAGAGGGTAGGGGAGGGCCTCTGGGTCCCAATGGATCCCCATCCCTGGTACTGCCAATTAAATAAATAAGTAAGGAAGAAAACAGAAGCATAAGTAGTTAAAAAAGGAACAACAAACAAAGGTTCCATTCCTGGTACTCACCACCAGAAAAATAAAAGGCAGGTAACAGGAGAGTAACGATATATTTAATATATTCATTGAAATGAATACATTTTACGTATAAAATGTAAAAAATTAGGCTGGGGATGGGATGATGCATACCTACTTATCCCAAAGGAGTCCAAGTTCAAAGACAGTCTCAGCAACTTAGCAAGGCCCTGTCTCAAAACAAAAGAAAAGAGGGCTGCGGATGTCAGTGTTAAGTGCCCTTGGGCTCAACTCGTGGTACAAAAATAAAAATAAATAAATAATTAAACAAAATGTTATTATTTTCATCTTTATTGCTATGGCTTGTAAGTACCCCCACAGGTCCATGTGTTAAGGGCTTAGTCACCAGCCTGTGGCACTATTGGGGGTGGTGGGCCCTTTAAGAGGTGGAGCCTACTGGAAGGAAGTTATGTCATTGGGGTTGTGCCCTTGAAGAGGATGTTGAAGACCTGGTCCCTTCCTACCTCTCTATTTTCTTCCCAGCTACCGTGAGGTGAACAGACCTCCTCCGTCATATGCTCATAAGATACTGTGCTGCCACTGGGCCAAATAACCAAGACGTAAACCTCTAGAACTGTGGGCCAAAAAAAAAACCCTTCCTCCTTTTAAGTTGGTTATATCAGATATTTTGTCACAAGGATAGAAAGGTGAATAACACATTTGTATTTGAGGAAACTGAGAAAATGACTCTCGGGAAGCTTAAAGGAAATCGAATCTGCAGTAACTTGTTCAGGAGCACCTAGCGCGTGTCAAACCCATTACAAATGCCCAAGTGCACAGAACTAGTAAGGGTCAAAGCAGAGAGTCACTTTGGTTCTCCTGGTGATTTTAAGTCAACTTACGAGCTCTGTTTGTCGACCCTAGAAAACTTTCTTTTGAGTATTGGCACCAAAATTACTGTTCTATTCTTCAAAAGGATGAAAACCAGCCCAGGCCAACCTCCCCAAAGGCAGTATTGTTTCCATTCCAATTCATAAAGTCACAAAGCAATAAGATCTGAAGGGCACATTTTTGTTTTACTTTGTTTTATTTTCACTGGGGATGAAGCTTGTTTTTATTTGTAATTTCCCTGGAGAAGTTTAAGCCCTAAGAGGGATAAATAACAGTGGCTTTATATATCAGACATCATCAAACTGCCCCATGCAGATATTTTGTTATTAAAATGAACCTTGTGTGTGAGATCATTTCTATCTTGTTACATTGCACACCAGGACAAGCTGCTTAGAATAAATGAAAATGAATAATTAATGAAAGAGAAAAGAATATTCCTTTTAAGTTCCCAGACACACTAGTCCTATTCTTTTTTTCTGGATTCTCCTTCCTTCCTTCCTGCTTTTTGTGTCATTTTGAAGCATTGACCCCCATGGTTTATTCCTTCCTTTCCATCTCAGAGCAGCTGTAATGGTGGTGCAGTCACTGAAGGAGATGGCGGTCGGGCAGATGGGGGGAGGACGGGACTAGAATTGCTACTGTTAATTCCTCAAGAAAAGGACACCATAGAGTCCTAGAGATGCCTCACTTTCCGCCAACCGACCCACTAATCAGGTTGGCAACAGGAAGGCCCTGAGCTTCCCAACTGAGACCGGATGGGGAGAGCCAGGTATCAAATGGATCCCCTCCCACTGGAGTGACCATTTGTGGTCATTCTTTGCTTTGGTGCACTGGTTAGTCCTGCCTTGTTACTCAAAACCCAGTGTTATCACCAGTACCTGGGACCTTAGGAATGCTGAATCTCTACCTACAAAATCAGAATGCATATTTTAACAAGGTGTACAGCTGAATTGCATGTGATGGGTATAGAAAATTACCAGAAGCCACTCAGCCAGGCAGCAAACCCCCTAGTAACTGTTAACCTATTGCCTTCGGCCCTTATCAGAGGATTCTCTCCCTACTGAAAAACTCAGTTAATTCTATTTTTGTAAAATTCACAATGATATATATATATATATACATATATATGTATATATATATGTATACACACACACATGCATATATGTATATATATTGTTAGGGGCATAATATAGAAGAATCAAGAGACGGGGTGTGGGGGTACCTATGGTTTACAATCAAATGCATAGTATATTGTTACTTTTTTTTTTTTAATAAAGAGAGAGGGACAGTGAGAGAGACAGAGAAAGAGAGAAACAACTTTATTTAGGTTTTCACATGACCTTAGTTGCTCTAACACTTAATTGTGTACGTGGTGCTGGGGTTTGAACCCGGGTCCTCGTGCTTGCCAGGCAAGCGCTGAGACCACTGAGCCACCACTCCAGTCCTATATTGTTACTTTATATGCATTTATGATTGTAAAACTACTCAACTCTTAATAAAAAAAGAAAGAAAGATAGAAAAAGAAAAACTAAGTTTAATCCCCACCCTACTGCAAAACCCAGTTTAACCAGAACACTCACACCCTGGTCCACTCCCCCTTCATTCCCTCTATATCTACCCCAAGCTGTAAGGGGCAGGTGGGTCAGAGACTCCTGAATAAACCTGTGTTACTGTTGAGCCACCACTCTCCTCTTTATAGCCTTCATTTCGTCTCTCTTTATAGTGAGAACTTTAAAGTTTGAGAAGCACTGGCCTCCAGGATTTCTTCTTGGTCACAGATATGTTTTTTTCCTTTCTTGTAACGATTGCACACATTTCTAGGGAAATCAATGGAGGCCATATACTATACTAAGATAAGTATTAGTGCAAGTTGTTTGTATTCTTATATGCAACTTGGCTCAATGAGACCAACCAGAAAACAAATCTAACTTTGAACAAAAAAAATTGAGCTGTTTTGCTTGTTTTGATTTTAACACTCTGAAAACATGAGTGACTGTTATTTGATACTTATTTCAGGTAGTGTTCAAGACAGAAATAAGCAGAAACAACTTACACAAACACTAACCCAAATCTTGCTTCTTGGCAGTTTTTAGAATGCCTCTTAGAGTCCTCAGGCAAAAACAATCTACAGATTCTCAAATCAAACACAGTGATGGGATGAGTAGTGGTGCAGCCAGTTACTCAGGAGGCTGAGGCAGAAGGTTCACAAGTTTGAGGCTAGCCTCTGCAATTTAGTGAGATCTTGTCTTAAAATAAAATAAAAAGGCTAGGAATGTAGCTCAGAGGTTGAGTTCTCCTAGGTTCCATCTCCAGTATCACAAAACCAAAACCCACAAATAACAACAAAGCTTTATATTTCTTTGACTGTTTTCACTGTAATTTTGCAGACTTTTTTCTTTTTTCTAAAGAGAGAGGGACAAGAGAAAGAGAGAAGCAACTTTATTTAGTTCTTCACATGGCCTTAGTTGCTCCAACACTTAGTTGTGTACATGGTGCTGGGGTTTGAACCCGGGTCCTCATGCTTGCCAGGCAAGCACTGAAACCGCTGAGTCACCACCCCAGCCCCTTGCAGACTTTCTTAGAAACAGAAGTTCCTAAGCTGTGTTGATGCTTCGCTGAGCCACCGCCCCAGCCCCTTGCAGACTTTCTTAGAAACAGAAGTTCCTAAGCTGTGTTGATGCTTTGCTTCATTCTTTCTCATTTGGAGTATTTGGTGATAACAATATGAACTTAATTATTTTTGTTTTTCCAATATGTCAGTAGTATATTCTCTTTACGTCTTGGTGAATCTCAAGATACTTTTAGAATTTATTTATTTTTTCCTCTTTTTAAGAAAGAAGGAGGGCTGGCGCGGCGGCTCGGTGGTTATGGTGCTTGCACAGCATGCGCAAGTACACAGGTTCAAACCCCAGCACCCACGTACACAACTAAGTGTCAGAGCAATGAAAGCCATGTGAAAAACTCAATAAAAATTGATTCTCTCTCTCTCTCACTGTCCTTCTCTCATATATATGTATATATATATATATAAATATAAAAGAGTAAGTATTTTGACAGGTGTGATGGTGCACACCTGTAATCCCAGCATTTCTGGAGGCTAAGATAGGAGGTCACAGGTTCAAGGCCAGCCTTGGCAATTTAGTGAGGCCTCCAAGCAACTTAGTAAGTCTCCTCTCAAAAGAAAAAGGGCTGGGGATGCAGTGCAGTGACAAAGTGGCTCTGGGTTCAATCCCTAGTTTAAAAAAAAAAAAAAGCATTAAAAAGAGTCTTTTTCTTTACCATTTGTATGTTCCAAAAGCAAACTTCTTGATAACTAGAATGGTGTAACAATTATTTTGAATCCCCCAAGATCTTGCACATTGGTGTTCATAGTGTTTCAATTTCCCCAAGGATGACCTGCAACTCTTGGGGAAAACACATAAGCTTGGTACATTAGACCTTTTCTAAAAGAAAGGGTGGAATATAAATGATATGCAGGTAGCTTTCTCCTGGTTTGCACACTCATTAAATTTTTGGCACTTGGTAAGTTATTTCATGCTGTTTACTCCTTTCGAGCTGCTATAACAAAATATTGTAAATTGGTGGCTTTTATAAACAACAGAAAGTTATAGCTGTGCATGATGGTGCATACCTACAATCCCAGCAACCCAGGAGGCTGAGGCAGGAGGATTCAAGTTTGAGGCTGGCCTTGGCAATTTAGTAAGACTCTTGTCTTAAAAAAAAAAAAAAAAAAACCCTAAGGAAGTAGCTCAGTGGTTAAGCACCCCTGGTTTTAATCCCCAGTACCACAAACACAAACGAACAAAAACACAAAAATTTACTTCTCAGAGTCTGGAGGCTGGGAGTCATAATTAAGGCATCAGCATATTCAGTGGTGATGGGTAGGGGTGGTAGATCCTCTTCCTGGTTTGGAAATGGCACTTTCTCACTGGGTCCTCACACAGTGGAAGAAGCCCACAAAGTCCTGTTTTATAAACACACTAATCCCTTTCCTGTGGGCTCCACCCTGTTGACTTAATTACCTTCCAATTCTATCACCTTGGGGGTTCAGATTTCAACAGATGAATTTCACAGGGACACTGTGAGTCCATTGCCCAATTGCCCATACCTCTGGGACTTTTCTCCCAATGGCTTTGACTCAGTTTACCCCCTCTACTTTCAATCCGTTTCTCTTTTGTGGAGGAAATGGTCTTTGATCTCCTGGAGTAGAGGGGCTTAGACTAGTTATTAGGTTCTGATGAGGTGAGTAGGGGAAGTTGACTTCATGGGCAAGGAAGGGGGTAAGCTGAAGAAAGGAATAGCATCGGAGTGGTCATTCCAAAGTTACTTTCTGTGTAAGGGTTAAAGCGGAGAGGACCTCCTTATCATATTGGGTGAAACTGGGCTGGTTTGGGATTTGACTATTTTCTCTTTCTCCTGATTTTTGGGAGGTCAGATAAACAACTTAGTTTCTTCTTGGTGACCTAGAATTTCAGCATGAGTAACCCCATTTTTTTTCTGGTTTGTTGGACCTTAGTCCCAAACCATGTCTTCCTCCAAATTTTATTTAATGAAATAATGCTTCCTCTAAAAGTCCAGAGTAAAATAGAACCACTTCCCTCCCTGGAAGTTGCAATACATGAAGTTTTTATACTCTCTAACAGGGATGAACACAAATCCTTGCCAATTAGCACTTTTTTTTTTCCTACTTAGAATTGCCACTTCAGGGGCTGGAGTGGTGGCTTGGTGGTTATGGCGCTTGCTCAGCATGTGCAAGTAAATACACAGGTTCAAACCCCAGCACTCATGTACACAACTAAGTGTCAGAGCAATGAAAGCCATGTGAAAAGCTCAATAAAAATTGATTCTCTCTGTTTCTCTCTCTCTCACACGGTCCCTCTCTCTTGGAAAAAAAAAAAAAAAAGAAGAAGAATTGCCACTTTAAACTGCTTTGCATCAAGATTCTTGACAGGAAGGACTTTTGCTTCTGCCGGTCTGTTATTTTAGACCACCACATTGGTTACTATAGACAACTCGGTGGCACAAACTAAAATTTATGCCTTGAAGTAATTTTGATTAATTTTCTTCCCCCACCTCTATTTATGAGCAAGTGCAGCTGTGGGGTGGTTCTTTGTGTAGGATTAGGAAACACTGCAATTTTGAATTTAGCCAGATGTTTTTATTTTCAAAGGAAAAGTTCACACCTAGTGAAGTATTTGTTTACAAGCTTCACAACAAAACAAAAGATTATAAGAAAACTTTCAAGGGATTTGGGTCTTAGAAACCAGTCCAACAGCACAGCTTTCTCTACTTCAGGGCCCAGGGGATGCTGCTGAGACAAAGCACCATTCACTGTAAAAACTTGTCAACCAAGGTTATAATGTCTAATAAACTGCAGTTCTGATCTGAAGAGAGAGTCCTGCTTGAACTTTGATTTCTATCCACTTTTTTCCAACAATGTCCTATAAAGTACATTTAAAAATGTATTTTTAAAATCACGTCCTACAATTAGTGTTTACAGAAACTTTTAAGAATACTTGCTGGGATAATGCTGGCCCAACAAAAACAAAATAAGCCCGTCTCAAAAACCGAAAGTGAAATTAGTTACTACTTTTAATTTCTGTTAGTGGCCAATCACTGGAGACACCAGGGTTAGTGTTCTGAGTAGTGGTTAAGTTTTAAAGAAGAATCGTCCCCTCAACCCTTTCCTTTTTCTTTTTCCTTGTTTAAAGAACCAAGCGGCTTGCAGGCGTGCACCTGCCTGGGGGCACCTGGCATCTCCGGGGCGCTTCTGCAGGAGGCTTCAGCTCCTGCGCCCGGGACGTCGCCGCCCAGCGCTCCCGGGTTCCGGAGTCGGGGCGCGGGCGCTTTCCCGGAAGGTCAGGCGCGCTGCTCCCGGCGCTTCGCTTAACTGGTGGACGCGGGTGAGTGGGGCGCCCCGGTCCTGGCCGCCGTCCCTGCTATCAGCAGTCCGGGACTGGAGAGCCCAGGTGGGGAGGGAGGCGGGAGCCATCGCAGTGGCGCACAGGAGCTGGGGGCTGGCGGGGGTTGGGGTCCCCGTGCCCCAACACTGGCTGGGTCACCGAGGCCACGGAAACCCCAGCGGCGCACCCGCCTCCAGGGCCCTGTAGCCTTCTCCGTGCTGTTGAGACCTCAGACCCGGTTGCGTGTTTGCTTTGCTTCCTTCAGGAAATTGAAACTTAAAATGATTTATGTTTCCTCCCTGTTTTCTTGGAGAGTCTCCAGAGTTCCTAGGAAAATGGATTTTTAAAGGAGATTGAGAGTCCTGCACTCACGCCTCACTTTTCAGAACAGGCAAGGTTTTCTGGTAGGAGATTTGCAAAGGAGAACAGAGCCTAGGGTGCTATTACTGGACTAAGCTACTGCCCTGGGCCCCAAGAAACCAGACTGAGAAATCAGTATGGAGTAACCCATGCTAAAGTTCCTTGTCACTAAGTTGTAGCTGTCCTGAGAAAAGTTTCCTCAGCAGACCCTTCCAATCAGCATGATTATGATTTCCCTCCGCTTTAATCCGTACAAAAAAATAGGGGCTGAAATAGGGGCTGGAGCCTTTATGCGCTTGCCCGATATGTGCGAGTACAAAGGTTCAAACCCCAGCACCCACTACACAACTAAGTGTCACAGCAACGAAAGCCATGTGAAAAACTCAATAAAAATTGATTCTCTCACTCTCTCTCTCTCACTGTCCTTCTCGATTTAAAAACAAAACAAACAAACAAACAAAAAAAAAACCAAAACCACAAAAAACCCTGAAATAGCCTGATGGTCACCAAGCAGTGACTTTTTTATTATTCTGATTTCCTGTCCCAGTTGTAAAAAATATATATATTCTCATCTCAAACCATCTCAGACTTACAGAGGTTTAAGTAAACTTCTGTTTTCCCTGAACTATTTGCAAGTTAATTTCCAATTTGATGACCTGCTACCGTGAAATACTTGAGACTGTTTCCTACAAATCAGCATGCTTCTACATAACCACAATACGATCATCAGAATCATGGAATTGATAATGATATTTGCTACCATCTAGTCATCATATTTAATTCAAATTTTACCAGTTGTCCCAATATCAAAATGATGGATTGCATTTAGTTGTGATATTCTTTAGTTTCCTTTAGTCTGGAAATTTCCCTGTCTCCTCTTGACTTTCATGAATTTGACACCTTATTTATTTATTTTTTTTAAAGAGAGAGGGACAGTGAGAGAAACAGAGAAACAACTTTATTTAGTTTTTCCACATGGCCTTAGTTGCTCTAACACAGTAATTTCGTACCTGGTGCTGGGGGGTTTGAACTCGGGTCCTCGTGCTTGCCAGGCAAGCACCGAAACCGCTGAGCCACCGCGCCAGCCCTTGACAACTTATTTTTAAAGACAAGTTCTTTTGTTCTTTTCTCAGATATGTTTTCTTTTCTTTCTTTCTTTCTTTTTTCTTTTTTTTTTTTTAAGAGAGAGAGGGACAGTAAGAGATGAAAAAGAATCAATTTTATTTAAATTTTCGTGAGGCTTTCGTTGCTCCAACACTTCGAGTTGTGTATGTGATGTTGGGGTTCATCCTCGAGCATGCCAGGCAGGTGATGTAACGGCTGAGCCACCACTGTAGTCCCAAGCTGGACACTTTTTTAAGAGAACAGGCCAGCTGTATTGTAGAATGAGCCTAAACTTGAATTTGTCTGATGCTTCCTCATGATTAGATTCCGATGATCCATCTTTGACAGGAATATCAGCAAAGTCACACTGACTTCAGTGCAGCCTGTCACATGTTACCTAATTTTCATTTATCCCATTATTTACTTTATTTCAGTATGGTGACATCTGCCAGGCTTCTCCTCTGTGAAGTTACTTTTTTTCCCCTTTGAAATTAGTGTTTTTGTGGGGAAATATTTTGAAACTAGCTAAATATTTCTTCACCAAAATTTCACTTTTTAAATTTATTTACTTAGGTTTGAACTCACATATTGTTTTTCACCGATTCATTACTACCATAATTTTAATCCCTAATTTATTCCAAGATTTGGTCAATGAAAACCAACAAAAGCTGGATCCTGTGTCTTTTTGACATGTCCTCACCATTCTTCAAGTATTTTCTTGCTTTTTGGCATCACAAGATGTCCCAGGCACATTTTCTAGTTTTTCTGTCCCTGTACTGGGAACAGTCATGTCTCCAAAGAGCCTTGGCTCCTCTGAGCAGAGAATAGTACTAGAAATCAAAGTGTAGGGGCCTGGCAGACGTCACCATAATGAGATAATCTAAGTATATAATAGGATAAATCAAAGTCATGTAACATTTGATAGGGTAAACTGAGATCACAGAGTGACAAAAGGTTTCACAGGCTTATCTTATATATTTCCTGTTCCAGACCTAAAATCGGCCATTGCTCTAAGGAGCCTTCATTCATTTTATTGGAAAACAGAATTAGAAACCAAGATCTGAGTGCTACGTGACCCACTCTTTTTCTAACCTACGCATATTCACACTGGGTTAAACTACGGTTAAGACTAATTTTTTTGCTAGTCATGTCTCTGGAAAAAAAATTTTTTTTTATAGTACCAAGAATTGAACTAGGGGTGCTCTATCAATGACCTATATCCTGGGACATTTTTTCAGACAGAGTCTTGCTAAGTTGGCCAGCATGGCTTTGAACTTGGAATCAATTTGCTTCAGCCTCCTGGGGTTGTTGAGATTACAGACATGCACCACTGTGCCCTGCTTGCTTTTATTTCTAAAAAGAAACAGCCATCTTTAGATATTTTTATTTTTCAAACAATACTGAGAATTTAAACACTTGTAGTCTTGGAAAATTATTTGGCAGACTAGTTATGAATGTGCATCTAAAACCAGAAAAACAATAATGATATTCCTTATATTATATGATCTAGGAGTCTTTGATATTCCTTGCATTATATGATCTAGGAGTCTTTGATATTCCTTATATTATACGATCTAGGAGTCTTTGATATTCCTTGTGTTATATGATCTAGGAGTCTTTGATATTCCTTATATTATACGATCTAGGAGTCTTTGATATTCCTTGTATTATATGATCTAGGAGTCTTTCATCAAAGTACAAGTGCAGACTTGTCTTATTCACCATTTTTATGCCATTGACTTTTGCCAGACTGGTGAAGCCTATGGGGTCCCCTAGCTCTTTTTATTTTTTATTGAAGACAGGGTCTCACTAAGTTGCTGAAGCTGGTCTTGAACTTGTGATTTTCCTGCATTGGCATCTCCATTAGTTTGGATTCCAGGCATGTGCCACCACACCCAGTGCCTATAGACATTTTTTAATAAAAATAAAAAGTTTTTTGAAGTGTCTAAAATACATAAATTTACAAAGGAAACAATTTTTCTTTCCTATTTTTTATTGGTGAATTATAATTGTACAAATTGGTGGGATTCATTATTGCATATTTGTACATAAGCACTATGTTACAGTATAATTTGGCCAATATCCTTCCCCAGTATTTCCCCTTTCCCTCCCTGGTCTGTTCCTTCTACTCTACTGATTTCTTTGATTTTCATGAAATCTCCCCCACCTCATCCCTCTCTTTTTCTTTTTCCTCTCTTGCTTCCATATATGAGAGAAAATATAGGACCCTTGACTTCCTGAGTTTGACCTGTTTGGCTTAACATAATGTTCTCAAGTTCCATCCATTTTCCTGCAAATGACATGAATGTGGTTAGGTATGTGTCACCATAGTAGACTGATGTTAGTTCTCTAGAAAAAGAAACTGAGAAGTGGTAGAGCTGGGTCATATTGTAGTTCCATTCTAGTCTTTTGAGGAGCCTCCATACCAATTTCCATAGTTATTATTAATTTACAATCCCACAGACAGCGTAAAAGTGTTCCTTTTTCTCCAACCCTATGCAGCATTTATTATTGTTTTTGTTTTTTCGTACCAGGGACCCAACTCAGAAGTGCTTAACCACTGAGCAACATCGACAGCCTGTTTTTACTTTTAATTTAGAAACAGGATCTCACTAAGTTGCTTATGGTCTTGCTAAATTGCTGCGGCTGGCTTTGAAAGTGCGGTCCTCCTGCCTTAGCCTCCCAAGCCGCTTGTATTATAGCCGTGCTGCACTATACCAGGCTGTATTCTTTTTTTTTTTTTTTTATTAGATGAATATGGAGTTACAATTGAGGGGGAAACATTATCAAACATTCAAGAACAAATGTATACATACTTAGTTATCCAAGGCTAATGCTCTGTCGTGGACGCCCAGCTTGGGTTCCCCATGTTGCTGTTTCCCCCAGAAGAACCCCTGAGTTAAATGGATATCTCGTGGAGGTCAGAGATCTCCTTCTAAGATGATTCCCCCATATTCCCACCCTCCAGTCTCCTAGGTGTTCTTCTTCCTAAGCCCTCCTCGACCCTGTCCCCCAGCCTCCAAGTATCCTAGGGAGTCATCTCCCTGTTGCGATAAGAATCATACTGGCTGTATTCTTAATGACTACGGTTCTAACTGGAGTAAGATGAAATCTTAATGTAGTATGATTTGCATTTCCCTAATTGATAATGATGTTGAACAAATTTTCATACATTTGTTAGCCACTGTGTTTCTTCTGAGAAATATCTGTTTAGCATATTTGCTCATTTATCAATTGGGTTATTAAGTCTTCTTGATTTTTTTTGAGTTTTTTTATATATCTGGATATTAATATCCAGATATTAATCCTCTGACAGAAGTGTAGTTAGCAAAGATTTATTTTCTCCCATTCTATAGGTTCTTTGTTCACATTCTTAATTGACAAAGGAAAACAATTATATTGAAGTATGGTTATCAGAATATTTAAGCAAACTTTTGACATACTAATATGTATTGATATAGTATATCACTAGACCTACCAGTGAGTTTATTAACTACTGGAGAAGCTGTGTTAAACACAATGTTTCAGCATATTTGCAACAATGATAATATTCTATGAAAATATCTGTACTTTATACTAGGGATTTTGTCAGAGGTAGTATGAAAACTATCATAGTTGCCTATATTTATAATAGAAGAGGATGCTAATTTTCAGTTAGAGGTTTTTAAAATACATATAATTTTCTTCCCATCCAAGTTGGTTGACTCCGGGGAGAGTTTATGAAACTTCAGGTGAGCTCACTTGTGTGGAGGAAAAAGTGTTTGGGACTTGGTTTACTTTTGGGAAGTACAATAAAAGGAGAATTAAATGTTTAAATCAAAACCTTTAAAAAGGTTGGAAGACCAAACTGGTAGTCTTTTAGAATGGAGCATAATATGGTTGGGATGTGAACTATTAAGGAATGTTAATACCCATAATGTTCTATATATCCTTGAGTTGAAAAGCAAAGGATTTTTAGAAGCTTTTATATATTTATAGATGTGAAAATTATTTCAAATATAGACTTTGTTTGGATATAGGCCACATGATAACAAAGACTTTAATGATAGGGAAAAGGAAAAAGATATATAGTAAACAAGAAATGTTTCTTACATAGAAGAGGAAAAGCTGTTATTTCTTTGTTTTTCAACTTGAATGTGCATGTACTATTTTAAAAGTATTTTAAATTTGGGATTGGGGCTTTAGCTCAGTGGCAGAGCGCTTGCCTAGCATGTGCAAGGCCCCAAGTTCGGTCCTCAGCCCTGGGAAAAAAAAGTATTTAAATTAAACTTTTTATTATCATTATCATTATTGTGCTGGAGATTAAACCCAGGGCTTGGCACATGCTAGACAAACAAGTGCTCTAATCCTGAGCTACATCTGCAATACTAAAAGTGTTTTTTTTTAAAAGACATAATTAAAGAATCATGGAAGCTGATAAAGACAACAACAAGCAAGTTCCTAAGGAGTATCAGCCAGATGAAGAACTGAAGAAAGATGGACAAAATGAGGTAAAAATGAAAATGACTAGGTATTAATAAAAAATTAATTTTTAGCTTTTCAGTAAAGCATGTTCTATTTAGCTGTGTCCAACATTACCTTGAATTTGGGAAGCTATTAGGATCCAACATTTTTGAAAAATATTTTTTACATTTTATTTTGTTATATGAGCCTTATAAAAAGAATTGTATTTCTAATCTTTCTCTTATAGACTTACAACATGAGCTGCTTTTTTCATTCACTCCCTCATTCCTTGGATTTGCACTGAGAATTTAATAGATTAGTTAGTAATTATCTGTTCTGACCCAAGAGGGAGCAGAAGCCCAGGTAGCTTGTGCCTGTTATTATCCAAGGCTACATGTTTGACCTTTTAAGAGAGCTGTGGACTTTGGGAATCACAGCTAATTTTTAAAAATATTGTCCCAGAATAACATGTTGACAGTTACAGTGCAATTTAAAATTCATATAGTAGTCACAAATAGCACCGAAAGGAGCTAGTTTCAGTCCCTGCCTCAGTTATAAAAATGTCTCAGACTTTGATCCTGTGTAAACGGTGGTTTCCTTGTTTGTATTATGGAGAGAAAACTTGGAAGTGTTAGCAGAATGACCAGAGACAAGGTAAAACATTCAACAAAGGTATTATTCATGTGGGCATATTAATTCTGAGACTGTTGCCTTTCTTTGTCTTGCTCAGGGTGGGGAAATTTAGCATTTTTTAATTAATTTAGAAAAAACAAGTTCAGGGTCTGTTAAATTTTGGGGGTACTACTTGATACTTTTAAAAATATTTTTTATTAAGGAATTGAGTTATTGTACAATCAAAAATGCATTTAAAGTAATAATATGATATGCATATATTCTTAAGTCAGAATTACCCCCGGGATCCCTCCTTATTCTCCCTCTCTCTTCTTCCCTAACCTATCCCCTCTCCCCTTCCTCAACACCTCATATCTAAGGTTGCGGTAGATTATGTGTTGCTATGCCTTTGTTTGGTCTAATACATGAGATTCACTTCCTTTCACACAGGCCTGGGTTTAGCTCCAGCCTCCACAAATGAGTGAAAACATTCAACTCTTGAGTCTGGCTAACTTCACTCAGCATGATTTCTTCCACCACCATCCATTTACTTTCAAAGGCTGCAATTCCATTGTTTCTACTATTTGATATTTTTTAGGGATTAATTGATGAAATTACAAAGGAAAATATCCATTTAAAGGAGGAGATTCAAAAGCTTGAAGCTGAGTTACAAGAGGCCTCCAGAGACTTCCAGGTACCCTATTTAATGTATCACATTTTTATGGACATGTACTTTATAGAAAAAGCGATGTAATTATACAAAATTGATTTAAAAAACATTATAGGCATTCATAGCACCACTATTTATAATAACTTCAAATGACAGTCTACTTAGTTTTTCACATGGCCTTAGTTACTCCAACACTTAGTTGTGTACATGGTGCTGGGGTTTGAACCCGCGTCCTCGTGCTTGCCAGGCAAGTGCCGAAACTGCTGAGCCACCGCTCCAGCCCCTAAATGTTCTTCCATAGTAGAATTAATCAATTCATTAGGGTATAATCACACATTTGGGTAGTACCTGGCAATGAGAATGAACAGACCACAACTACGTACAACACGGATGAATCTCGTAAGCAGAGCGTTGATCAAACAGACAGCGGAGGGGGCTGGACCAGCGGCTCTGTGATTACCACTCTTGCCTGGCATGTACAAGGATGCTGGTTTGAATCCCAGCACCATGTACACAACGAAGTGTCGGAGCAACGAAAGCCACATGAAAAACTAAATAAAATTGATTCTCTCTCTCTTTAAAAAAAAAGAAAGACAGAGGAGGGTTGAGAGTTGTTAATCAGCTTTTGTCCCTGTGACCAAAACACCCAGCAGGAACTACTTAGAGGACGGCAAATTTATTTTGGCTCACAGTTTCAATTCCATAGCTGTGGGCTGTCCTCGAGGCAGAATACTGTGGCAAAGGGCATGGCAGAGGATAGCTGCTTACCTCATGGCAGCGGGAAGATGTACCCTTCCAGGACACACCCCTGGTGACCCACCTCCTCCAGCTAGGCCCCACTTCTCTTCATTTACCACCCAGTCAGTCCCTTCAAGCTAAGACCGACTGAGTAGGTCGCAGCTCTTATAGTCCAATCATTTCACTTCTGAACATTCTTGCATTAACACAGGAACTTTTGGGGGACGCCTCATATCCAAACCATATCAGAGGTGTACCATTTATTTCCATTTAAATAAAGCTCAAAAGCAGGATGTTCAGAATTAGGCTAGTGGTTACCCATGGAGGCAGATAGGACCTCCAATGGAATCCAAGAGGCATTATGGGGTGTTGTCATGTTCTGTCTGTGGTTCTGAGTCCCAGCGTGTCAGCTTCGAGTAATTTGATACTGGTATATACTTTTGATGCATGCACTTTTCTTTTCTTTTTGTGGTAATGGAGATTGAACTCAGGGCTCTTTACCACTGAGTTACATCCACAGTCCTTTGTATTTGGAGACAAGTTCTCACTAAGTTGCTCAACCAGCCTTGGATTTGCTATCCTCTTGCCTCAGCCTCCATAATTGCTGGGAGTCTTTATGCCACAGTACCTGGCAGATACATGTACTTTTCCATTACTTGTGTACATGTTAATAAAACTGACAAAGCCAAAAAAAAAAAAAAAGAAAAGAACAAAAGAAATAAAATTTACAAGGTTAAATGAAGTGATAATTATTACCAGTCATTTTTGGATCAAATATTTGGTCTTCTCACTGAGTCCATTGATTATCCTCCTTATTCAAGGTGCTAGCAATTTTAATGAATTTCACTGTTTAAAAAGTTGGACTTAGCAGGAGGCTGAGGAAGGAGGATCACAAGTTCAAAGCCAGCCTCAGCAACCAACATTCTGTTTCAATATAAAAAAACAAAACAGGCTGGGGATGTGGCTCAGTGTTAGTTAAGTGCCCCTGGTTCTGAATTCAACCCTGGTACAAAAAAAAAAAAAAAAGACTATATCCTCACAATTTAAATTTTTGAGTATTTGAAGTAGCTTTTTATTCTTTTTCTTTTCTTTCTTTCTTTTCTTCCTTTTTCAAAAGAGATAGAGGGACAGTGAGAGAGAAAGAGAGAATCAATTTTTTTTAGTTTTTCATGTGAACTTCATTGCTCTGACACTTCATTGTGTACGTGGTGCTGGGGTTTGAACCAGTATCCTTGTATGTGTAAGGCAAGTCCGAAACCTCTCCAGCACCTCTGTTTTTCCAGTTTTAAATGCCTGCATGGGTACATTCAGTATCTCAGGGGTGCAAAGTGTACCATACAATCCTTGTTTCTCCTTAACAGCCCAGATTGTTAAAAAATTAAAACATTGTCATTGTTTGTTGTTGAAATGGGATATAGAACATTGAGCATCTGGAAGTTGAAGTTCTTGTGTTCATGAAATAGGTGCCTTCTGGAAGAAGATTCTGATTATTTCTCAGATTGGGGCCAGATCAAAGACCTTTTAAAACCAGCCAGCCCAGTGGGTCCACTTTGCAGGAAACTAAATTGAGATCAAGAGAGCAAGAGAACTTAAGTGAGCTGTCTGCCCATGTGGTCAGGATTAGAACTGGACTATCTCACTGTCACTCTGGATAACTCTTGTGTGCTTAGGGTATACTGAGAAAACCCTCTTTTCAGACATTGCCATGTGCGTGTGGGGACGGGGTGCTGGGGATTGAACCCATGGTCTTGCCCATGCTAAACAGGTGCTGTTCCACTGTGCCATATTCCCAGCCCACCCTTCTCTCCATAGCCCTTTTTATTTTATTTTTGAGACAGGGTCTCACTAAGTTCCCAGGCTGGCCTTGAACTTGTGATTCTCCTGCTTCTGCCTTCCAAGTAGATGGGATTATAGGTATGAGTCACTGCACCCTGCATACAGATTATTTTGAGGTCAGCCTATGGTAATTAGATTTTTTTTTTTAAAGTACTGGGGATTGAACACAGGGGCAGTTTACCACTGAGCTACACCCTTAGTCCTTTTTACTTTTTACTTTGAGACAGGGTCTCTTTAAGTTGCTTAGGGTTTTGATATGTTGCTGAGGTTGGCCTTTGATTTCAACATGCAAAATAACCATGAGAAACAGGGATGTGAAATAAGCATGGGAAGTAGAAATGTGAAAACTTGCTTATACATTTATGTGTATTATATATGTCTGCTGATCCCAGTGATTTTTTTTCTTTTTTTTTTTATGGTGTGAGGATCTAACCCTGGTCCCTGAGCGTGGTGGGCAAGTTTTACCATTGCACCATTGCCTCTAGCCCTTGTTTAATTAATTCATTACTTTTGCGGTTCTGGGGATCAAACCCAGTGCCTTATGCATGCTAGACAAATCCCAATGATTTTAAACACTTAAACATAATTACCTAACATTATCCTGCAGGTTGCTTTTTTTTTTTTTAAAGAGAGAGGGACAGTGGGAGAGACAGAGAAAGAGAGAAACAACTTTATTTAGTTATTCTCATGGCCTTAGTTGCTCCAACACTTAGTTGTGTTCGTGGTGCTGGGGTTTGAACCTGCGTCCTCATGCTTGCCAGGCAAGCGCTGAAACCGCTGAGCCACTGCTCCAGCCCTGCATTTTTTTTCTTTCCTTGCAGTGCTAGGAATTGAATCCAGGGCCTCATAAATGCTAAGCAAGCACTTTACCAATGAGCTACATCCCCAGTCCCCTACAATTCTTTCTGATAGTATTCCTTAATTTTTAAATAAAACTATGTCGTGGTAATGCTTAAAAAGTTAATGGTTAATGAGGGGCTGGAGCGGTGGCTCTGCAGTTACGGCACTTTCCAGGCATGCACGAGTACACTAGTTCAAACCCCAGACCCAAGTGCACAACTAAGCGCCAGAGCAATGAAAGCCATGTAAAAAAACTCAATAAAAATTGATTCTCTCTGTCTCTCCCTCTCTCTCTCACTGAACTTCTGTCTTTAAAAAAAAAAAAAGTTAATGGGCAGGGGAATGTGGAATTTACCAGTACCAGGGATTGAACCCAGGGGTGCTTAATCACTGAGCCACATCCCCAGCCCTTTTTATATTTTATTTTGAGACAGGATCTCTCTAAGTTGCTAAGGCTGGCTTTGAACTTGTGATCCTCCTACCTCAGCCTCCCAAGTTGCGGGGATTACAGGCATATATCACTGTGCCTGATGGAAGGTGGAATTTAAATGTGATAACTTTTGTATCATATAATTTAGGAGTCTTTTGTTTTGGATAAAATTATCTGGATTTGTCATAAAAATAACCATGGTATACACCGCCCTATATTTCCTATTTCTTTGCAGTGAAATCAAACATGATTCCCTTGTGAGATAGTGCATTATTGGTGCAGTTATTTAAAAGGTACTTGCGTACATGAATGATGTGGGCTTTAGAATGGGGGACACTATACAATGCTGACCAGTTTAAACATTGACTAGAAAAAGTGAGAGGATTATATATTTATAATTTCATTTGTGAAATGTTATTAAAGGATCAGTATTTGATTACATTACTGAGTACTTGCAGGGGAAGAAGCAATTACTAAAGATGTTAAATAAGTCCACAGTCAATATTCTATGAGGTTCTAAAATCAGTGGAGAATAAATAATTGAATGACCAAATCATATTATCATTGGAGGGACTTCTTCTCTTTATTCTAACCAAACATTTCTATTTGAATTAGATTAAAGAGGATATTTCTGGAACAAAGATGAAATTTGTATCAGTAGAGACTCCTGAGAATGATAGCCAGTTTTCAAATATCTCCTGTTCATTTCAAGTATGCTCAAAAGTGCCTTATGAGCTACAAAAAGGACAAGCACTGATCACCTTTGAAAAAGAAGAAGGTATGACTAATCTTACTAAAAACAAACAAATGTGAGTATGACTGTGTTGCCTTTGGAAAGTCTGGGAATTGAAAGCTCTGGGACTTTTAAAGATCTTTTCATAGATCTTTCATTGCTTTACAATGTTCATGTATCTATATATTTCTCATCCTTATAGTGATTCTCTGAAGCAGATATGATATCCCCACTTTACAGACGAGAAAACTGACTGTAAGACAAGTATATGTGTTAGTCAGCTTTCCATCACTGTGACAAACACCTGAGAGAAATCCACTTAAAGGAGGAAATATTTATTTTGGCCTTTAGCTTCAGAGGTTTCATTCTGTGGTCACTTGGCTCTATTGTTTCTTAGCTGGTGGAGAGGCAGTAGTATATCACGGCAGAGAGGGCAAGGTGGTGAACAGAACTGCTCACCTCACGATGGCCAGGATGTAAAGAGAGAGAGGGAGAAGGAGAGAGGTTAAAGGGGCTGGTAACAAAATATACCTTTTTTTTTTTTTTTTTTAAAGAGAGGGACAGTGAGAGAGACAGAGAAAGAGAGAAACAACTTTATTGAGTTTTCCACATAGCCTTAGTTGCTCCAACACTTAGTTGTGTCTGTGGTGCTGGGGTTTGAACCCGAGTCCTCGTGCTTGCCAGGCAAGCGCCGAAACCGCTGAGCCATTGCTCCAGTCCCCAAAATATACCCTTTAAAAATTTTTTTTTACTAAGAAAATAGACCCTTTGAAGACACACTCCTAAAAACCTACTTCCTCTAACTAGAACCCTAATAATCTGCTCAGCTATGAATCCATAAATGATCAAGAGCTGATCACCTCTCAAAGTCTCCACCTCTGAATACTTCTATATTGGAGACCAAGCCTTCAACTCATGAGGTTTTTTGTTTTTTGTTTTTTTGTTTTTCCTAAAGAGAGAGGGACAGTGAGAGAGAGAATCAATTTTATTTAGTTTTTCATTTACATTTTGTTGCTCTGACACTTTGTTGCATACGTGGTGCTGGGGTTTGAACCCACGTCCTGGCGCATGCCAGGCAGCGCCATACCTGGCGAGCCACCACTCCAGTCCAACATATGAGCTTTTGAAGGACATTTCAGATCCAAATCATAACAGGATGTAAAATATTAAAAAGGTATAATTTCATATGTACATTAAAGGATCAGTATTTGCTACTCATTCAGAACTGATGACTGGGACTAAAATATAGGCGCTATGATGTCCAATACTAGACTAGCCTCTTTCTCTTCTATGTGCTTCCTTCAAATGATTAGAATAGTAATAATTTTTTTTTACATGGAGGGGGCTCATCGGTTACAGTGCTTGCCTGGCATGCGCAAGGACACAAGTTGGAAACCCAGTAAATATGTATGCAACAGAGTGTCACAGCAATGAAAGCCACATGAAAAACTAAATAGAATTGATTCTGTCTTTCTTTCTCAGTGTCCCTCTCTCAGTTTATTTATTTATTTATTTATTTTAAAGAGAGAAGGACAGTGAGGGAGAGAGGGAGAGACAGAGAATCAGTTTTTATTGAGTTTTTCACATGGCTTTCATTGCTCCAACACTCAGCTGTGTACGTGGTGCTGAGGTTTGAACCTGTGTAGTTGTGCACGCCAGGCAAGTGTCACAAACGCTGAGCCACCGCTCCAGCCCCCATCTCTCACTCTTAAAAACAAAAAAAGTTGATGAAGAGTGAGAGTGAGAGAGAGAGAGAGAGAGAGAGAGACGGTCCATTCTATTTATTCATCTGGTGTTTGTTTCTCGGACACTTGCTTGTGTGCGTGGTGCTGGAGCCTGGTAATGTCTTAAGGTGGTAGAACTCTACAGTTCTCAAAGTGTTCTCACAGATACCGTCTCATTTTATACTCATGTACCTCTAAACAGAGTCAGATAGGATAGACATTATTTATATTTTACAGGCAAGAACACAGATTCTGAGGATGCATAGTGATTTACCTAAGGGCATTTAACCAGTGAGTTGAAAGAGCCTGGGAGCGGAAGTTTTGGGATGGGACCTGATGTTTGCTCAGTCTGCCTAAGTGTGGGCCACTGCTCAGGGCTGGGGGCCTTCTTAAGGAGGCGCTGGCTGAGTACCAGTTTTGCCTCTTCCTAGAAGCCTGATTTGGGATGAGTTCTTTGTAAAACTCAGTTTTTTTATGACAGGCTTTCTGGTAGTCCCTACCTCATGGAGCTGTTTTGAGTGTATGTGAGAAGTGTTGATAGAATTCCTAGCAGTGTCTAGCACATAATAAACACTTAATAAATGTTAGCTGTTATTATTGCTACACATTAGGAATTTTCCAGATGAGGAAAGCCTAGGAAGAGCAGGAAGTTGCTGAAGGTCCAGACAGATAGTAATTTGCGTAGCTGAGAGCCAAACCCCCAGTGCCTGTGCAATTCCTGTTGTAGCCAACGTTCCCTTGAGCAGATTGCCCGCCTGGTCCCTCATTTGGGAAGTTATAGGATGGGACCAGATGGTCTTCAGGGCATTCCAGTGCTTATATTCAGAGACTCTATGATTATAACCCACACCTCTGGACTCCTGGTCCCACAATGGTAGTCTGAAAATAAATGTTGAAGGGAAAGACTTTCCAGAAGGTCAGCATATGCACAGATGAGGCACATACTTCTGGTGTGCCTCTGTTCATCCTGGAACCACCTCTGCAGCTGAGGAGAAGAGGAGGCCAGGAGCCACACTGGCAGCTGCAGTGGTAGTTGGGATGTACCTGGCAGACAGAAATGAGGGTTCTGATCCAGAACCTTCCTAGAAATGCTGGGATTAGAATTTTCTTCAGAAATGGCCACATCGTTGCTTCCACCCTTGACACGGTTCTGAGGTCGTTGTTCTCCTGGGACAGTGCTAGATCTAAACACAATTAAACAGCAGTTGGCTTTTGACTGTTGGAGTCATAGAAGTTGAGACATAAGTGGTCCCTCTCCGCTGCGTCATATCACCAGATGTTGGAGGTTTGGGGGCAGTGAAGGGAAAGAGAATCATCTGAGCATTACTTCATCGGTGTTTTTTGTAATTGTCGTCTGTTGCCATTAGCAAAAAAAAAAAAAAAAAAATCCAAGTTATAAAGTCATGTTGTGGTACAATGAGTCTGAATTCCCACATGACTACACCCTGCCTTCCAGCCCTGTGTCTCTCTCCCTCCAGCTGTGGTGTGCTATCTGGTTGTCAAAAACACAAGTGAGGTTTATGAGACAGTGAAACATCTCTTATCTTCATGAGAAATTAGAATAAGCAGCTCCAAATAGCAGCAACTGAAGTGTTGTAGTCTCATGTCACACAATTAAAAAAGAAACTCCTACTCACATGTGTTTTAAATTGGATTTCTAATGCTTTTTGCTGTAGTTAAATCATTGAGCATGTCCTATTTGTAACGATAAATTAGATCTGACAGCTTTGTGATTGGTGTTGTGGGGTTTTCTGCTTTCCAAAATAATTATTTCAAGAGCATTTTTGTAAAATAGGATTCCTCACCAAATATGGCAAAAAAAAAAAAGAACCCAAACAAAATAAAATTAAAAATTCTCACTCTTTGATATGCAAATGTATATTAGTCTTTATTATGTTATTCTTGTGAAGAAAAAAGCAAGTATGTATTTCTGTGGTGCTAGTTACCAATGATAAAGTTAAATGTAATTAAAATTAATTGTAAAAGTGACATTGGCCTGCAAGAGTTTTCCTAGCTTAGTCAACGTGGAAGAATTTCTGGCTGAGCTCTAATGTGCTAGAGGAATTCTCTGGTAATGCTGTTAAGAGTGGAAAGAAGGGTGCGTGGCTGGATGGAAACAATAAATGAATAGTATATGAATTTCTAGAGGATTATCATTGGGTGTGTCTCTTAAGAGATGAGAGGAGAGATTCATCTCTTAAGATGAAGCTAGAACTTGAACATTGTCATTTTTGCTGGTGTATTGTGACATTAATATATCCTATGTTGGTGACAAGACCATTATCACTTGGAAAGCCCAAGAAAAATGTTAAAATTAGATCCTTTAATATTGAAGATAATTAAAACCTCCAATGATAATGTACTCTTTTTTTTAAAGAGAGAAGGACAGTGATAGAGACAAAGAGAATCAATTTTTATTGAGTTTTTCACATGGCTTTTGTAGCTCTGACACTTAGTTGTGTATGTGGGTGCTGGGGTTTGAACCTGTGTACTTGTGCATGCCGGGCAAGCGCCATAACCGCTAAGCCATGGCTCCAGCCCCAATAATGTTCTCTTAAACAATTCTGAAAAATTGAAGCTTAATACTTCCCAAATTATTTTTCAGTTGCACAAAATGTGATAAGAATGGGGAAACATCATGTGCAGATAGAGGATGTGAATGTGGAAGTTACAGCCAAGCCAGTTCCACTAAACGCGGGAGTTAGATTCCAGGTAACACACTGACTTTTTGGAATTCTCTTGAACATGGGCACTTTTCTCATCCATATTTCCAAACCTGAAACGATTTTCCAGGTTCATCTAGAAGTTTCTAAAATAAAGATCAATGTTACTGAAATTCCCGATGAATTGCCTGAAGATCAAATGAGAGACAAGCTGGAGCTGAGCTTTTGCAAGTCCCGATACGGAGGTGGAGAGGTGGAAAGTGTGGACTACGATAAGCCATCCAGAAGTGCTGTCATCACATTTGTGGAAGCTGGAGGTACTCACGTGCTGAGAAAAGTTAAATACTCTGTCATTTCAGCTAGTTTCTGCCATTTATGAAAGCGTTCCTACTCCTTTTATTTCAAATTGATTATCATGACAATTTGGGATTTTTGTTAACCTTATATGAGGGTAGAGTACAGAACATTATTTTCTTGAGTACTACTGGGAATGTTAATATTGCTGCAGTTAACACTGCCATGAGTCTTAGTGCATAAGGTCACATGTCAGGCATGACACTCGATGTCTGTAGGCATTATCTCTTCTGATCCTCACCACAGCGCTCCTGGTAGGTGATATATTTACTGGTGAACAGACAGGCCTAGAAAAGATAAATGACTTTCCTAAGACCACACAGTGGGTGTTTGACAGCAATTTAAACATGTATTTATTACAAATATGTAACATAATATATTTAATATTAATCACAATATTTATAAACTCTGTCTTTCCCCACTGACTCAGGAGGGTCATAAATTCAAGGTCAGTCTCAGCAACTAAATGATGTCCTAAACAACTTAGCGAAGCCCTGTCTCAAAATAAAAAATAAAAAGGGGTAGGGATGCAGCTCAGTGGTAAAGCACCTCTGGGTTCAATCCCCAATACCAAACCAAACCAAACAGCAGCAACAAAAAGAACAACTCTTTTTTATTTCACTTATTATTGCTAACAGAGGTCTCTTATTTATTTATTTTTAAAATGAGCGTCTTGCTGTACATGATGGTAAGATTCACTGTGGTATATTCATATATGAACATAGGAAAGTTAGGTCTGATTCGTTGCATGGACTTTCCCTTTCCTGTCCCTTTTTTCTCCTTTTCATTCCCTTTTGTATATTACTCTGACCTTTTCCTTATTTTGGATTAGCTTCAGCATATCAGAGAACACATTTGACCTTTGACTTTCTGATACTGGTTTAGCACGATAGCTTCCAGTTCTATCCATTTATCGGCATATGCCATAAAGTCATTCTTCTTTATGGCTGTTATGATTTGGATAAAAGGTGTACCCCAAAAGCTCATGTGTGACAATACCAAGGCCGGAGTGAAATGATTGGGTTATGAGAGCCTTAACCCAATCAGTGAGTTAATCCCCTGATAGGGCTTGACTGGTAACTGTAGGCTGATAGGGTGTGGCTGGAGGAGGTCGGTTGTTGGGATTGTGCCTTTGGGATGTAGATTTCGTATCTGGCATGGAGTCCCCCTCTCTTAATTCCTGGAGCCATTCCCTGACCTGCTTCCTTCTGCTACACTCCTCTGCCTTGGTGTTCTGCCTCACCTCCAGCCTCAAGAAAGGAGCTGGCTGTCTATGGACTAAGACCTCTGAAACCATGAGCCCTCAAATAAACTTTTCCTCCTAAAATTGTTCTTGTCAAGTCTTTTAGTAACAGCAATGAAAAATCTGACTAAAACAATGGCAGAATAATATTCCACTGTGTATCTATACCACATTTTCTTTATCCATCTAGTGAGGGCACCATGGTTGGCTCCATAGTGTAGCTATTGTGAATTATGCTGCTATAAAAACTGATGTGGCTGCATCACTGTAGTATGCTGATTTTAAATCCTTTGGATAAGTACTGAAGAGTGGGATAGCTGGGTCAAATGATGGCTCCATTCCTAATCTTTTGAGGAATCTCCATATTGTTCCCAGAGTGGTTGTATCAATTTGCAGTTTCTTCAACTATAAGCTTACCCTTTCCCCCACATCCTTGCCAACATTTATTGTTGTTTGTGTTCTTGATAATTGCTATTCTGACTGAAGTGAGATGAAATCTCAGTGTAGTTTTAATTTTCTTTTCTCTAATTGCTAGAGATGTTGAACATTTTTTCTTATATTTGTTGACCATTTGTATTTTTTCTTTGAGAAATACCTGTTTAGTACTTTTGCCCGTCTATTGATTGGGCTATTTTGTGTGTGTGTGTGTGTGTGTGTGTGTGTGTGTGTGTTAAGTTTCTTGAGTTCGACAAAGATTTTTTAGGTAGAGAGAATCTATTCCAAGGAAGATGGTGGGGGTAACTGGAGAGATGAAAAGATGAGCTAGCAATTTGTTCTTTTTTCTGGTGGAAATGGATTTTTACCAGCTGGGTGTGGTGGCACACTCCTGTAATCCTAGCAACTCAGGACATTGAGGCAGGGGTATTACAAGTTGGAGGCCAGGGCAACTTAGGAAGACCTTGTCTCAAAGTAAAAAGTGAAAAAAAGAACTGTGGTATAGTTCAGTGGTAGAGCGCTTGTGTAGCATGTGTCGAGTCCTGGGTTCAATCCCCAGAACACACACTCACATGCACACACATACACAGACACATACACAACCCCCCCCCCAAAAAAAAAGGAAGGAAGAAAGAAATGATTTTTAGCAGATGATATTAGGAAGTTTTATATACTTAGATTGAAAATAAAGATTCTCCAACTGCTTTTTAAAAATATGTTCAAGTGAGCTGGAGTGGTGGCTCAGCAGTTACGGCACTTGCCCCACATGCGTGAGTATGAGAGTTCAAACCCAGCACCACGTACATGATGAAGTCTCGGAGCAATGAAGGCCACGTGAAAAACTAAATAAAAATTGTTTCTCTCTTTCTCTCTCTCTCTCATGGTCCCTCTCTCTTAAAAAAAATACTTAAAAAAATAAGTATGTTCAAGTGATTCTCCATATAAAATACTCAAAATAGTCTTGCTCTAGTTAATGGAGTAGTTAATAAATGGGTTTATATGTATGGTACAAATCCAACTATGCAACTAAAAAGCATTGATTGATTAGATTTTTTATACCAATGTAACTGTACTTTTTAAAAAATTGAAATATTGCATTGAAAGCTTAAATTTAGTAAAAAATGAAGCATTTCTTCAGAATTCCTCATGGCTAGTTGTATATGTTTCTACACATTTCTCTGGCACAGATAAACATCAATATGCATTTTTTTTTTAAAGAGAGAGGGACAGTGAAAGAGAGAATCAGTTTTATTTAGTTTTTCATGTGGCTTTTGTTGCTTTGACACTTCATTGTGTACGTGGTGCTGGGGTTGGAACCCATGTCCTCATGCATGCCAGGCAAGCACCATAGCTGCTGAGCCACCGCTGTAGCCACATCAATATGCATTTTTGACATGGGTCTTTGGCTGATGTTTAGGACTGTTCCTTTTTATTTTGGGTGGTATTTTGAACCCAGGCATGCTCTACCACTGAGCTATACCCCCAGTCCTTCTTATTTTTTATTTTGAGACAGGGTTCCACTAAGTTCCCCAGGCTAGCCTCAAACTTGTGAGTCTCCTGCCTCAGTAGGTAAGATTACAGGCATCACTGTGCCTGATGGTGTGGTATTTTATAGTTAAATAGGGACACAAATGGAAGAAGCTTTAGTAATGGACAATCACTTGGTAGAAATTTCCATAGTTAAGGACCTAGATATTAATTTTCCAGATTCATATGTTCAATTTGTCTGCTTGATGTTAGTTGGTCCATCTCTTGTATTAAAAAAAATCCACAAGAGACTTATATATGTGTTAGAATACAATTGAATACAGTGGGGGATAATACAAATTTGGGAATTAGGATGCATGTCTTTTCTGGGGATACCTTCTTAGGGGTTATGTCCAGTTGGAAAAAAAAATAGTTTTGAAAGTCATAAAAAGTAATTTCTGAAGGATATAAAGGTATCTGAAGATAGATATGCCAGAGACTTCAGAGCTGCGGTTTTACAGACTATCACAACAATTTACGAGGTGAATACTGTGATTATACCCATTTTACAGGAAAGGAAACCGAGGCATCAAGAAGTAAGCAAGATCCTCTAGACCACATAGCTAACAAGCATCAGAGTCAGGCCTGAAGCCAGTCTATTTGATGTAGGGCCTGTACTTTTTAAAACTTTAAAAAAAATGGTGATAAACACACACAATATAAATTTACCGTTGTCACCATTTTAAGTGTGTAATTTAGTGGCAGCCAGTACATTCACAGTGTTGTATGACCACCACCGCTGTCATCTCCAGAACTTTTCCATCATCCCATACTGAACAAGAACTCCTTCTGATGTCCTCTTTTAGTCTCCGGTGACCACCATTCTACTTTCTCTACAAACATAACCATTCTGAGTACCTCATATAAGTAGAATTGTAATACATTGTCTTTTCATGTCTGGTTTAGTTCACAAAAATATGGTGATTTCAAGATTCATCTATGTTGTAGTATAAGTCAAAATTTCATTATTTAAGGGGCTGGAGCGGTGGCTTAATGGTTGGAGCACTTGCCTGGTGTGTGCAAGGATGTGGTTTGAACCCCAGCACCATGTACCCAACGGAGTGTCAGAGCAATGAAAGTCACATGAAAAACTGAATAAAATTGATTCTCTTCCTCTCTCTCACTGGCCATCTCTCACTTAAAAAAAATTCATCATTTAAAGCTGAATGATATTTCGTTATGCCTGTGTGTGTGTGTGTCTGTCTTTCTGTCTGTCGGTCTGTCTTGCACATTTTGCCCCTGTTCATCTATTGGGTAGTTGGGTTGCTTCCACCTTTTGGCTGTGTGAATAATGCTTCTGTGAACACTGATGTGCAAGCATCTCTTCAAGTCCCTGCTTTCAGTTCTTTTGGGTATATAACTGCAAGAGGACTTGCTGGATCATATGATAATTCTGCATTTAACATTTTTGAGGAGCTGCCATACTGTTTTTCCCGCTGCCTGTGCCATTTTGCATTCCTTCAAGCATTGCTCCAGGTTACCAGCTTCTCCATATCCTCACCAAGAAGAGCCTGCGCTGTTCTTGAACCATATTGCTGACCAAAGGTGGACTTATGAGAGTAGTTTAGAAAAAGGTGTTTCTGGGGGCTGGAGCGGTGGCTCTGTGGTTGTGGAGCTTGCATGGCATGTGAGATGACACGGGTTTGTGCCCCAGCACCATGTACACAACGAAGGGTCCAAAGGAGGCCACATGAAAAATTAAATAAAATTGATTCTCTCTTGCTCTTTCTCTCTCACTGTCCCTCACTCTCTTTAAAAAAAAAAAATTTCTGTTAAAACTTATTCAGTCTTGATGTACTACCTTTCTCCACTTTAGGGAAAAAGAGATCAGACTAGGGGCTGGAGTGGTGGCTTAGCGGTTGTGGCACTTGCCTGGCATGCTCAAGGATGCTGGTTCGAAACCCAGTGCTGCGTACGAAAAAAAGTGTTGGAGCCACAAAAGACACATGGAAACCTAAATAAAATTGATTCTTTCCCTCTCACTGTCCCTCTCTCTCTTAAAAAAAAAAAGATCAAACTACTTTTCTGTCCTTATTGTTGGAGAAACTGATGAATTTTTGTTATTTGTCATCACTTTCTAGATGACAGTCAGTGCCCTCCCTCATCACTTCGGTTGACATCACTATTTCGGCTTGCTAAATACCGTGTACTGGGATGACCAAGTAATATACACATATATTATGTATAATAAATGTATAATGCACTGTAGATTTATGGTGTTCTAATCATAGTTTTCATTTATACTTCTTGACAATCAGAAACCCTCCAGCCTTAGGATTAGCGTGGATGACTGTTGTATTTATTTTTATTTTACGTTCTGTGGTATTGGGGATTGAACCCAGGGGTTCTTTGCCACTCTGCTATATCCCCAAGCCCTTTTTTTATTTTGAGACAGGGTCTCGCTAAGTAGCTTAGGCTGTCCTCAGACTTGCCATCCTCCTGCCTCAGCCTCCCGAGTCCCAGGGATCACAGGTGTGCCCAAGCCCAACATGACTATGGTTTTTAATGTAACTCAGTGTCCAACTGAGAACAGTCAGCCCTCTGTGAATTAAAGATTGACTGCAGTGAATAGTTCAAGGCAGAAGGAATTATTTCAACTTCTTTGTTGTTTAGTCTTGCATTTTTCAGAATTACATATTGTGAAGTCTCATTTTGGATCGTAAAATTTCTTAGAAATTAGTCACTCAGTTTAGTGTTCACTGCGATATTATTCTGTAGAAAGAAGGTTTTAAGTTTGGTTAAAAATGTTTATGATATTAAAAAACATTTTTGTTTTTAGTTGTTGACAGGATATTGAAAAAGAAAGAATATCCTCTTTATCTGAATCAAAGCTGCCGTAGAGTTGCTGTTTCTCCATACGTAGAAAAGCACTTGAAAAAATATCAGGTAAAGTCATCTTTTTTTTTTGTTTGTGGGTTTGTTTTTTGATGGTGTCTTGAGAAGTTGCCCAGGCTGGTCTCCTGAGTAGCTGGACCTACAGGCCTGCACCACCATACCTGCTCACAGAGTCAGCTTTTCTTTCATTTTGAGAACTCACCGCACAAACCTTTCACACACACACACACACACACACACACACACACACACAAAAGAAAAGAAAAGAAAAGAAAAGAAAAGAAAAACTTAATCTGTTATTTGAATGTTTTCAGTGAGGGATATCAAAATAGTTTCTTTACTTCATTTTTCTTGGTGCAGAATGAGTCTGATTTTTTTAAAGAGCATTTTATTTTATTGTTTTTGATGCTGGGGATTGAACTGAGGGGCACTTTACCACTGAGCTACATCTCTAGTCCTTTAATTAATTAATTTTTTTTAAATTTTGAGACAGGGAGGGTCTTGCTAAGTGGCTTAGGGCCCTGCTAGGTTGCTGAGCCTGGCCTTGAACTTGAGATCCTCCTGCCTCATCTTTCCAAGCTGCTGGGATTACAGGAGTACACTATCATACCCAGCTTAAAGAGTATTTTAATATAAAGTAGTGCCTTGTTTAATTTTTCATTCAATTTTACGTGAAAATTAAATAAGAGCAAAACATCTTTATTTTTCTATGTGAAGATACAGCTGTTTTTCTCATATACCTATTATCTTTGGGTCTTAGAAATCATTCTTTCTACTGTTTTCACTGAACTCTTTGTTTTACCATAAATCTGCTCCCTCTTTCTATTCCTTCTTAGATATTAAATGGCACTACCACCTACCTCGTTCACAAACCTGGTGGCTGGAACTCATACTGAACTCGTCATTTTGCTTCACCTCTTCCATTCATTTGGTCACTAAATTGTATCAGTTCCGTCTCTACTTTTCGACTGATCTGTCTCTCTTTTTTTTTTTTTTTAAAGAAAGAGGGGACAGAGAGAGAGAAAGAGAGAAGCAATCTTTATTTAGTTTTTCATGTGACTTTCATTCCTCAGACACTTGGTTGTGTATGTGGTGCTGGGGTTTGAACCCGGGTCCTTGCACTTGCCAGGCAAGCGCCGTAACTGCTGAGCCACCGCTCCAGCCCCTGATCTGTCTCTTAAACTGCCCTCCTTTCCTCTCTTCTTCATAACACCACCAGTTATCTTTCTGCAACTCGGGTCTGATTCTACATTGTCTTTAAAAAACCTATGACTTCCTGTTTCTACTAAGATCAAGTCCGAAATACTAAGCATAGCTTTTGAATGAGAGGTTTTGAATTAAAAACTTTTAGAAAATTTTCTGCTTATCTTTTTTTCTTTCTTAGGTATTTTCAGGAATTTCTAAGAGGACAGTGCTTCTGACTGGAATGGAAAACATTCAGGTGGAAGAAGAGATTGTGGAGGATTCGATTAACATTCACTTTCAACGGGCGAAGAATGGAGGAGGAGAAGTAGATGTGGTCAAATGCTCTCTAAGTCAACCTCACATTGCATATTTTGAAGAATAAACTGAGGGTGTCATATGAAAATTATAGCCTTTCAGTCCAAATAACAGGAAACATTTGGCAAAAATAAATATCCTTTCCCTTAAAAAAATGAAAACTTTAATTCTTAGTGTCCATTTATTTTTAGATACAAAATATACTTCCAACTTTTTAAATTCATCTTTCTTTTTTTGAACTCTGCTACTGTTTATAAATGATAAGTGCATTGTGTTAAAAACAGTTTTGTTTGTAAATTAAGTGAATGAGTTCCATGTCTGTTGAAATCAGCTAGAAGTGATCCGGATATCCCCCTGCCCATTCTGGCTCATTGCATGGTCATGTGGGCCAATTCCATTTTGGCCTACGTGCCCACCAATATGTAGACTTGATTCTTAATATTTTCCATAGGAAATGCAGTTATATTTGGCAGTTTGTGATTTCTGTAGACTTTATTAAAGATTCAAGGAACTTCAGGAGTGATCATGCCCCACTTTGCATAATAATTCACTGTACAAATCCAAGGTTCTCAGGGCTAAGCTTGGTCTTTTTCTTGAACTTTTCTTCATCCAGCATGCCAGTGTCCCCTGATTCCAAATTTTTGTTAGGACTGAAAGATGGTGCCTAAAAATGATAGAATATAAAATACATATTTATATTTACCACTTAAAAACTCTCATGTCTATTTTTCTTTGGAAATAGATTATTTAAAGCTCTTGCAGATGTTAAGAGTGTCTTAGTCAGTTATCTGTTGCTATTATGGATAACTGAGACCAAACAATTTATAAAGAATAGAGGTTTAGGGCTGGAGCGGTGGCTCAGTGGTTACTGTGCTTCCTGACGTGCAGGAGTACACGAGTTCAAACCCCAGCACCATGTACACAGTGAAGTCTTGGAGCAACGAAAGCCATGTGAAAAACTAAATAAAATTTGTTTCTCTCTCTCTCTCACTGTCCCTCTCTTAAAAAAAACAAAAAAAGAGGTTTAGCTAGGCATGGTGGTACATGCTTGTAATCCTATTTACTCAGGAGGCTAAGGCAGGAGGAATCCAAGTTTGAGGCTCACCTCAGCAACTTAGTGAGATCCTGTCTCCAAAAAACAAAGGAGTAGGGCCTGGGGATGTAGCTCAGTGGTAGAGGATGCCTGGGTTTGATCCCCAGTCCTGGGGTCAGGGTAAAGAAAGTGGAGAAAGTCTTACTCATTATGCACAATGTGCAGCACAACTTGGCAGGGGGACTATTTTTATTCTCATTGCTTGGAGGTTCCATATTGAGACATACTTCCAAAATTACAGAGCTGGGGAAAAGCAACATCTGGAGAGACTCGCACCAGTAATGAAGTGCTGTGATCCAGAACTGACCCATGCCATTTGTTTTCGTGTCTTAAAGTCAAGAAATAGTTACGTGGCTCCATTCAGATATAAAGAGATGAGAAAATTCTTATAAAGTTAGGAGAACCAAATTAGGCTGGGCCAGAATAAGAACTAGCATATTCTGCCTTATCCTATCAATCATCATTTGGTTCACTGTTACTCACATACAAAATATACTCACCTCATCCCCAAAAGAACCAAAAATTCCATCCAACCTGGCATCAAACCCAAAGTGTGTGAACTCTGAGTAATGTGGTGGTTCCTAATCAGGTCTGAACTGTATCCAGATACTGCGACACAGCCAAAATACAGTGGTGGAACTGAAAAAGGTAAATGCAATAAACCCTCCCACTTGGAGAAGGGAAGAATGAGAGATACTAAACCAAGCAATTCTGAAATCTCATTGAGTAGATAGATGTGTGGACCATACTCTTTTTTTTTTTTTTTTTTTTTTTTAGAGAGAGAGAATTTAGTTTTTCACATGGCTTTTGCTGCTCTGACACTTCATTGTGTATGTGGTGCTGGAATTTGAACCCACGTCCTTGCACGTACCAGGCAAGCACTGTAACTGCTGAGCTACTGTTCCAGACCCATGCACTGTACTCTTAAGGTGTGGAAATTTGATTAGGCCCTTATTTCATTCCCTGGAAATTCTTCTCTTGCTAATTATTCTCATGTTTCCTGGATTTTTTTTTTTTACTATGGCCATATTCTAGAATGGATATTTGAAATATATTCTTCTGGACTCTGAAAACTTTCTCAGTGTTCAGTGTACTTCCTGCAATCAATATTTCAATATTTGGGACCAAAGGTTTTTTTTTTTTTTGTACTGGGGATTGAACCCAGGAGTTCTTTATCACTGAACTACACCCCCAGTCCTTTTTATATTTAAAAATTTGAGGTAGGGTCTAAGTTGCTGAGGCTGGCCTTGAACTTGTGACCTTTCTGCCTCAGCCTCCTGAGTCTCTGGATTTACAGGCATAAGCTACCATACTTGGCTTTGGAACCAAGGTTTTTAATATTTTGAACATTACAGCTTTTAATGCTGTCCTTTCCCCATTGAATGATCTTGGCACGCTTGTTTTTCTTTTTTTTCAGGGCTGAGGACCGAACTCAGGATCTTGCACATACTAGGCAAGAGCTCTGCCACTGAGCTAAATCCCCAATCCCGGTCTTGGTACTCTTGTTGAAAATTATTTAACCATATGTTAAATAGGGTTCCTTAGAGAAACAGAACCAAGAGGAAATACATAGATATGTAGAAAGAGATTTGTTATCAGGGCTTGCCTCATGAAGAGGTCTCATGATCTATCTTCAAGCTGGAGGCTCGAGGAAGCTGGTGCTATCATTGCAGTCTGAGTCTAAAGGCCCAAGAATCAGAAATGCCAATGTCTGAGAGCAGGGGAGGAATGTTTCTGTTCCAAAAGAAAGAACAACTTTACCCATCTTCTGTCTTTTTGTTCTGCTTAGATCCTCACAGATTGGATGATGCATACCCACATTGGTGATGGTAGATCCCTTTTACTCCATTTTCCAATTGAAATGCCAATCTGTCCTGGAAACACCTTCACAAACATACCCAGAAATGATATTTTATCAGTTATCCTTAGCTCAGTCAAACTGATGTATTAACTATTACATCGTGTACATAAGAGCTTTTTCCTGGGTTCCATTTGTCTATATATTTGTCCTTATGTCATTACCATGTTGCTTGCTTTCTTTCTTTTTTTTTAAAGAGAGAGGGACAGCGAGAGAGAGAGAGAGAGAGAGAGAGAATCAATTTTATTTAGTTTTTCATGGACTTTCGTTGCTCACACACTTCATTGAGTATGTGGTGCTGGGGTTTGAACCCAAGTACTCGCGCATGCAAGGCAAGCACGGTAACCGCTGAGCCTCCACTCTAGCCCCTGTTGCTTTAATTTCTATTATAGTATTGTAGTAAGTTTTGAAATTAGGATGTGAGTCCTCCAGCTCTGCTCTGTTTCTTCAAGATCGTTTTGGTTATATTGGGGGTACCTTGGGATTGTATAAAAATTTTAGGCTTAGTTTGCCATTTTTTTTTCTAAAGAGAGTGAAGAGAGAGTGAGAGAAAGAGAGAATAAATTTTATTTATCTTTTCATCTTTTTTTTTTCCAACACTTGATTGTTATGTGGTACTGGGGTGCAAACCCAGGTTCTCACTCATGCCAGGCAGGGCTCTACTGCTGAGCCACTGTTCCAGCCCCTAGTATTGTCATTTTAACAGCAATAGTTATTTTTTAAAGTCTAAAATCTTAGAGATATAATACCAAAATATTTATGGGTAAAATAATGCAATATCTGGGGTTTGCTTCAAAATAATATGGAAGGAAAGAAGTGGATGGGGGCATGACTGAGCAGGGAAGATGGCTGGCTCGTGCCTGTGCAGGCTGAGGAATGGGTACGTGGAGTTTCACGCTGCATTTTGTTCTATTTTTGTGTTTATTTCTAGTTCTTCATAATGAAAGTTTGTTTTTAAAAGTGGGTGTGAGAATTCTACACTTTCTGCTCAATATTGCTGTGAGCCTAAAATTTCTCTAAGAGGTAAAATTTATCAAAACACTGTGAGGGCCCCTGCTGTTCCTCTTAAGTATACTGAAAAGTTAATTAAAATTTGTGTTACAATAGAACCCTGTGCTTTTTTTTGTCAACACAAATGATCTCTATGAAAATATTAAACATCAATATGTAACTTTTAAGAAGGTTCTTTTCAACCATGCCATATCAAGAGAATAAATTGGGGGGCTGGAGAGGTGGCTCAGTGGCATCACTCTTGCCTGGCATGTGTGAGGACCCAGGTTTGAACCCCAGTACCACCTGTACAACAAGTGTTGTAGAAATAAAAACCAGATGAACAAATAAATAAGATTGATTCTCTTTTTCTCTTAAACATAAAAAAGAGAATAAATTGGATGTTAAGATTAAAGGCGGGGGGGCGGGGCTGGAGCAGTGGCTTAGAGGTTACAGTGCTTGTCAGGCATGTGTGAGGAACACCACGTACAACTAAGTGTGGAGCAACAAAGGTCACATGAAAACTAAATAAAATTGATTCTCTCTCTCTCTTTCTCTCTCTCTCTCTCTCGTGCACACACACACAGTGTCCTCTTAAAAAAAGATAATTTTTTTTTTAAGGGACAGTGAGAGAGAGAGAGAAAGACAGAATCAATTTTGTATTTAGTTTTTCATGGACTTTCATTGCTCAAAGACTTCATTGTGTACATGGTGCTGGGGTTTGAACCCGCATACTCACGCATGCAAGGCAAGTAATTGCTGAGCCACTGCTACAGACCCCCAAAAGAAGATTAAAGGAAGGGTCTGGGATGTGGCTCAGTGGTAGAGCACTTCCCTAACATCTGCAAGGCCCTGGGTTCAATTCTAAGCACTGGGGAGGAAGGAAGGAGCTTTCCACTTGATTTTATTAAATTTCAGAAGCTTATTAAGCATTCAGATGGGTACTTGACTATATGAATATGGAAATAAACTATAAATTACATGTAAATCTATCTCTTTGTTTTAAAAATCATAGCCTTGTGTTTGTAGAGATACGAATGATGCGG
>PVKS010013079.1:0-51891 GCA_004027875.1 Aplodontia rufa | reverse complement strand
AAAAATAAAAAAAAAAAAAAAACAAATATGATGTGAAATTATTTTATATAACCATAAAAACTAGCAATTTATGAATAAAATTATCAGAATTCAATATCCTTCATTCCATTAAATTTATCTTATAAATCGCACAAGGCAGCAGATTAAAACACAGACAAGCAAAGATAAACAAATATAGAAATATGGAAAAAGGTAGAATAATAGCACATTAAAATTGTTCTGTTGGGGGTAAAGCACTGAATGGAAATTTATGACAGTTGGTTTCTACTCCAACTTTTATACTAGCTTGATATGACACAAAAGTAACTCTACTCACCTACTTTCCTATGGTCTCTCACTTCTGTCTTCTACTATCAAAAAATTAGGACAAAAATCCTACCATTACCAGAGAAATTGTGGCTACTGAAAACAATATTAATTTTAAAACATGATAGACTAAAAAAATTATTTCAAAATACATGTCAAAATATAGGATATTATAAAAACCAATATATAACTTAAAAAATTCACTATTAAAATTAATTTTGAATTACAGCCTTACCCTGTACATTCAAATATAGGTCTCTCAAGTTGATTCTCACAGATTTAATAGTGTATTCAACTTACGCTACTACTCACACAAATAAAGTTTTAAAATCTCTTTTTTGGTAGAAAAAATTCTCACAGTGTACCCAGGGATCCAACTCAACAACAAAAGCTAGTAATGTTCAGTTCATGCTTAGGAAAGTTGGATAATTGTTCTTAACATTGGAAAAACTGTTGAGTTAGGAACTGGGACATATGTAGGTCTTCTATATGACTAAGAAAAGTCCTTTCCTTTGCAGAAAATTAAAAATCCTTGTCTAAAAAGCCATTTCATTCATGTTGTAAAATGGCACACTGCTTCCTTATACTTTTCTTTATATTTATAGATACAGGCAATTCTTAAAAGATTTTTTTTTTTTTTAAAGAGAGGGACAGTGAGAGAGAGAGAGAGAGAGAGAAAGAATCAATTTTATTTAGTTTTTCATGTAGCTTTTGTTGCTCTGACACTTCATTATGTATGTGCTGCTGGGGTTCAAACCTGCATCCGTGCACATGCCAGGCAAGCACCATAACCGCTGAGCCACTGCTCCAGCCCACTCAAAAGAATTGTAATGAATTAAATATACACATGTATATACAGTCACATAACAAACATACATATATATATTATTTAGTTTGCTATGCTGGGGATTGAACCTAGGGCCATGCACATGTGAAGCATGGCTGTACCACTGAGCCACGCCCCTAGCCCATATATATTATTTATATATCCTTATATGTTCTTTTCAAATAATGGTCCTAACTTCCAGGTATTTGTTTCAAAAAAACACAGGAAAAGTAAACACAGAAATGTTTTAAATAATATCTCAAAATTAGCTTAGGTTCACCTTTCCTGTTGTATGGTAATTTAACCAACGTATCAGCTCTTGTAAGCTGTTGTCACAGTATCTGGATCAAAAGGTCCTTGAAACTCATCCAGCAACCCATTTGATGTTTCAATTAAAGCATGTTCCTACTGAACGCCTGGCCAGCTTATACCTGAACACTTCTACTGACAGAGAATATAGTAGATGCCAGACATTTTGAAAAACCTTACTAGCAAGTTTTTCTTTACTCTTTCTTGTACCATGGTCCCAAGTCTACTACTTTACGTGTTACCAAGTAAGAAAAGCACCTCTTCTATACATGAACCTTTCACCCAGTTATAATCTAGTCCTAATAGGACATCTTTAAATCTTTCCACAGTTTTGGTCAATTTCCCCTCAAGATTTTCTAATGCTTTAAACCTCAGGTGCCCAGATTTCAGCATGATGCTGTAAATAAGGTGGCTACATTCTACATTTAACTTCTATTACTTCAGTATAATATCTCCATGTAGAAACCTTCCAAGAAATTTTCACATTTCACTGCCAATTCTATAAAACCACTGTAGGAGTTCTAGACTCAAGCACATATTCCTGCATTTATTTGTACTAAAAGTCATTCAGCTCATGAATTCTGCTTAAAAAGATCTATTAGATCCATCGTCTGTCATTCAATTTATTTGTTATTCTTTATTTTATATCAAATTTGTTAAGTATGTGGGATTTTTTGGGTTGTTCTTTTTGCAGTATCAAATGCATGCTAGTAAGTGCTCTGCCACACCACTGAGCTACACCCCAACCCAAATTTTAGTTTTATGTATTACTTAAATCACAAAGTGGATGCCAGACACAGTGGTGCCTGCCTTTCGTCTCAGCTACTTCGGTGCCTGAGGAAGGAAGACTGATGAGCTCAGGAGTTTGAGGTGAGCCTGGGTAACACAGTGAAACTGTCTCAAAAAAGAAATTGTTTATGAAAGCTTGGTTCTTGTCCCCAGTGCCAATCCAACAATAAGGACATAGTTCTGAGAAAAAAGAAAAAGGTACATTGCTTTGCTGGCAAAGGAGAAATACAGGGGACTCCTGTCCCAGAGGCTGTGATTCTGTCAATTAAGGAGAACAACGCAGTTTTAAAGGCTACATGCCACGTGGTCTCTCTGTCCAGAGTTGTCATGCACTAGTTAATTTGGTTGACAGTCATTTCTGAGATGGCTGGTACTCTCCCCAAAGTCTGAATTACTTCATTCCTGAAGGCAGGTATGTGCTCAAGGACAGACGACTCTGTCCAGGTTGGGGAAGAAAGGTAATCCTGTTTCCTCCAGGGTTAGGAAGGGAGAAACAATAAGAGGGAAAGGGAGAGGAAGAGAAAGAAACACGTCTCTTTTAAAAATGAGTCCCAGTGGCAGGGGGGCAAGGGCTATGTTCAAAGCATAATGTGGATGATTGTTACAAAAATCACAAATAAATCAGCAGGTCTTTACTTACCAATTAAAAGAAACATTGATCTTAACTTCAGAAATTTCTTAGTATGTAAAAAGCATATGGAAAATTTCTGTATTATTTTAGCAACTTTTATGTCTGAAATTATTTCAAAATAAAAAGTTTGAAAAAGCACACACTTATAATTCCAGTGGCTTGGGAGGCTGACAGGAGGATGGCAAGTTCAAGGCCACCTTAGCCAGGCACTAAGCAAACTGGGGAGACCCTGTCTCAAAATAAAAAATAAAAAGGGCTGGAGATACAGCTCAATGGTAAACTGCCCCTGGGTTAAATTCCCAGCACCCCTGTGCCCAAATTACAAAAAGAAAGCAAGCCACTATTTTGGCTGCAAGTAGTCAAACCATTTGAGGTAATGGTATTTGCTTAATGCTCATCAGTGATTTTCATTTTTGCTTTTCCTCTGTGGTACTGGGGATGGAACCTAGGTGCACTTTACTGCTTAGCTATCTCCCCATTTTTGATTTTGAGACAGGGTCCTGCTAAATTGGTGAGGCTGGCCTCCAACTTGAGATCCTTATGCCTTGGCCTCCCGAGGTGATGGGATTATAAGCATGTGGTAGGACATTCAACAGGCGATTTTCCTTTTAATAAAGACATTAAAAATATAAATCCTGGGAAGAGAGGGGGGGAAGTGCCAGGGAATGACATTGGCCAAATTACTGTTATATTGTTCCCATGTACAAATACGTAACAAGAAATCCCATCATTATATACAACTATTATATACCAATGAAAAAAAGTGGAAATTTACAAAAAAAAAAAAAAAAAGAAGAAGAGCTTTAAGTAAGTATTCTCTAGGCTTCAAAATTCTAATATCCCAATAGAATATAGTAACCTACATTTTCACAAATATATTCATTTCTGGAAAAACAAATCCTTTCGTATTGATAAATCAAAACCATATCATTTTCTCGCTTGCTCTCCTTATGGCACACATATATTAGAACACGGGTTTTCAAAATGAACTGTAAGCGTACAACGGTAGCACCACTTTGGAGTTAAGTGTCATAGGTTCTTCTAAGGTAAAACACGTACCTAATCTGTGATTAGCAATTCCAATCTTATGTATTTATCCAAGAGAAATAATAATATGCTCATGAAAAATCCTGTAGGAGAATGTTCACAGAAGCTTTTTTCCCCCCTAATGGTAGTGACAAACTGGAAACAACTGCAATGTCCATTGGCAGATGAAAACGATAAAATTGGTGTGTTTACACACACAATACAAGGACTGAACCGCTGATATAAGAACAGAAAGAATGAAAACCCGTAACATTAAATCAAAGGCGGCAGATGCTAAAGAGTACATGACTCTGTTTACATTCAATCCAAGAACAAAACTGAATTATGGTGATAGAAATTACTAAGTGGTTGCCTCTTGATGAGTAGTGAATAAGGTGGCTGAAAGTAGTATGAGGAAACTCTCTGGAGTTATATATCAAGTTTTCCATAAATGCAATAATCACACATTGCAAAAATAATGCATGTACATTATACTTCAATTGAAATGAAAATTATACTTCCATTTAAAATATATTTTGAAAAGGAAAAAGGAACAGGAATAAAGATTGAAAAGCTTTACTATTTCCATTTTAAGGATGCTTACCTGTCTAAGAGCTGATTGTGTTTTTCTAAAGCATCCTTTTCAGCCATCACTGCTCGGTCTTTTTCAGCCACAGCATTATCTCTTGCTTCTCGGAGATTTCTAAAATTTAAAAATACATTTTTGTTATTTCAAATGCATAAACATCCTTCTTTTAAAGACTCATGAATTTGCCTGCTCAGTGTTGGAGTAGCTCACAATCTTAAGAATCCACTAGAGGCTAGTGACCCCAAGTGTACACTACATGAATCTGCCTGGCCTGATGAGTTCCAGCAGCAACTGACCATGTAGCACGAACATGGTCTACCCTAAGTGTCAGAACTGAATTGATTTATCAGAATTTAGTTTTTTTATTTTTCATAGAGAATGTCAGTGTGAGTCATGAAAGCCCACACAGTTTGAAAAGTTTCTTCACATGGGTTGAGTGTAGGCTAAACGGTGTGTATACTTTGTATTTCACTTAATCGGTACCATAATCTAATGAGGTGGGTAAAATTACTAATAAATTATCCACAAGAAAACTGAGGTTTTGTAAGGTTAATCAATGCTCTATAAATCATTTTTAGTGAAAAAATGTATTGGGATCGTAAGACTTGAAATGGGAATGAAGCTTTGTGGTATGAGAAAGGGAACAGTTGGAAAAATGGAGTTTGGAATCTCAATTGTAAAGGAAGGAAGGAGAAGGGAACACAGAAAGGCTAAAAAAAAAATTAGAAAAAAGTAGAATGGACAAAGGACTGGAGGTCCTGATAAAAAGACAGATGAAGAGGAAGTAGTTGTACATGCAAACTGGAAGATAAAAGCTTGCTGTCGGAGAATGGTGATTTGGAAATAGAACAGTACTTTCTACGGCAGAACTTTAGTTGATGACAAGAAGGGGTGTGACCACTGGAGTGGCTAAATAATGAAGAGCTGAGATGAGGGTCAATATTCACGTAGGAATCAAGGAATATGAAGCGAGGGCATTAGATAACTCAGCTCCTTATAGTAGTGATGACAGTAGTAACTCAAACTGAAAGATTACATTTAGTGACAGCTGAGTGTCCAAAAGGTAGAAGGCAACAACAGTGAGTAATTAGGAGATTATACAGTCAGGTAGGAGCCTTCAAAGATCAAACTCTATTTGTGTTTTAATACAGATGAAACTTTGGATCAAGACCAAATGCCAACTGTAAGCTTCTTTCAGTTATGTACTTAAAAAAAAAAACTCCTTTCCTAAGAAGTTACATAGAGTAACATAAATGATTTTGTTCACTTAATTCCTACAAATCCTTCACGTTGTCCTAATGTATTTTATAGTTCAGTAAACTGAAGTTGAGAGAGCTTACGTGCCTAACCCTGAGTCACACAGCCTAATGTTAAGAGCCCGGAGTTTGACCCCGTTATTAATACTCCAAAGCTCATGCTTTTTATATCTTGCCACCCTGTTTCCCATAAAGAACTGGACTGGATACTAGAATTTTTCTTTTTTTATTATTTATAGAAAATTCCAGTATGTAATTATGAAAGCCCACATGGTCTGAATAAATCTATCTGAAAAATATTGGACAGAAATGCTCAGTGGCCATACTAGCAAAGCCAATAACCTTTTGCTTGGTGATGTGAACAACAAATTTAAAATATGTCAATCATTACAGATACACCAGCAAAATAGTTTATGAGCGAGAAATACAATAGTTTAAAAAAACTAGAGTACAGGTAACTCTTATTAAAAAGAAAATAAACTTACTTTTGTATGTTTTTACCTACGTGGAAGTACATTCTAAAATAGATATTATAGCCAGGCATAGTGGCACATTCCTGTATTCCTAGCAACTCAGGAGGCTGAGGCAAGGAGGATTTGAGGCTAGCCTCACCAACTTAGTAAGACCCTCAGCAACTTAGCAGTTCCCTGTCACAAAATAAAAAACAGAGAGGACTGGGGATGTAGCTCAGTGGTAATGTGCTCCTGTGCTCAATTGCTAGTACCAAAACGGGCAGGGGGGAGAGAGGGAGAAAAAAAAAAGATAATAAAAAGAAAATTTAAAAATAATTTAAAAGTAGTTATTACAAAATGGCACATTATTATTTTCTGATATCATCCTGATTGTAACAACCTTCAATATATTCTTTTATCAAACTAAATGAAACATGAAAAATTAATTTTAGAGACTAAAATTCTCAAAGTATATTAAATATTAATGTATTTTTTCATTCTTAGATGATCTAAATACTTCAGTCAGCAAATCATCACAAATTGGTTTCAATGTTCATTTTTCAAACAAGCCTCCTTATTCTATGTTACTTCAGTAGTAGAATTCCAAGTAGGTCAAATTTGCAGTACTAATTAAACATGAATGCTTAGCTAGAAGATGGAGATGCTTTAGTTCCTAAGTATATATACTTCTTTCCTTGTAACAATGGTCATTAGAAATAAAACTGAGCAACAGGAAATGAAATAAAGCACAGAATAAGCTAATATTAAGGCTTATAGGAAGAGATATTATTAGAGGTACTAATATATTCACCATGCCACAATCTTTATCATCCTGCTAACTATAAATGCTATTTAAGGCATAAACAAAATTCTAAGGTCACTGAGAAAAGGAGTTGATTATTTTTAACTGGAGTAAGAGAGAACGAAATAATGTGGAATGTACAATTAAACCTCAGAGGGCAAATAGTTAAGGCAATTAAGAGAAAACCAAAATAGAGGGAAGTTTTAGAAGTAGAGGCTTCTACCAATAGTTCTCTAATAGGTGTTTGTGGTTAAGATTTCTGAGTAAATCCGTTCCTCTTATCAGATACGACACCTTCCATATCTACTGCACAACCTGCATACTTTATACTTCCTTTAATATCAATTGACATATTTCAAATACGTCTGAAAGAGATAAACTGAATGTATTCTTATGCTGACAATAATAGCAACAATAAACAGATTGTTTAACCATGTGTCAAGAACTGTTTTAGGCTCCTCACACAAAACTTGTTTAATTGTCGCAACAATCCCACAAACCATCGGTGGTATTATTACTTCCACTATACAAATGAGAAGATTGAAACACCAAGAGGTTAAGCTTAAAGTCACAAAACAAGGTAAGCTACGAAGCCCAAATGTGAACCCAGAGTGTCTGGCTCCAGAGTCTGTGCTCTGAATCTTACTGTGTGCCTCTTAAGAATTTCTTTGTATCACAGATATTTTCTCCTTGGGAAATTCTGACATTATGAGATTTACATTACATGACCAACCCCTTGGCAAAAATAGATGTCAAATAAAAATCAGCCTTAAAAGAATTGTGAATATATTGTACACTTGCTTTCATGGCCCATGGTATTTAACATGCTCTTTCAAAAGCACACTGGTTGGATACAACACCAGATGGACTGTATGCCTGCCATACATAAAACAATAACTTCCATATAACTAATAAACAATCCATTTCTAAATGTTAAATGAATTAAAAATGTAACAAATACAATTACATAGCAAATAGTGGGGATTCAAATGTTCCTCAAAAAAGAAACTTGACAAATTAACAGAAGCCATCTGTAGTCTGTATAAACTAGTGAGGCTAGGTTTCTAAATGTCCAATCTGAGTGCATAACCAAACGCAATTACAGCAACGGAGAAAGACGTTGGAAGTCGACCAACTGGCTAATGTTACTCTCCCTCGGTATCTTCACGAGACTGGTTTCAAGACCTTCCCCCATCATGGCCTTGTGGATACCAAAATCCAAGGATGCTCAAGTCCCTTATATATAGTGGTATAGTATTTACGTACAATGTATGTGCATCCTTCTATAAACTTTAAGTCATCTCTAGATTACTTAGAATACCCAAATCAATGTAAATGCCACATAAATAATTGTTATACTATATTAACTAGGAAATAATGGCAAGAAAGTCTGCATATGTTCAGTAAAGAAACCATTTGTTTCAAAATACTTTTGGAGTTGGTTGAATCAGCAGGGATCTGTAAATACAGAGGTCTGGCTATATGTCAACCCTAAAAATACTTTTATAAAACTAACATCTGATTGCCAAATGATATTTGTCACGATTCTATCATGTTGCTTCTTACTAACCCCAACTCCCCTAACACATACATATCTTTCCTATCTGCTTTATGTTTCTGTGTGGAAGTTATATCAAGAGGAAAAATAGGCTGGGAATGTGACTCATGCCTATAATCCCAGCAGCTTGGGAGGCTAAGGCAAGAGGATCACAAGTTCAAAGCCAACCTCAGCAACTTAGTGAGGGCCTAAGCAACTTGGTGAGACTCTGTCTCAAAATAAAAAATAAACGAGGGGATGTAGCTCAGCAGTTAAGTGCCCCTGTGTTTAATCATTGGTACAAAAAAAAAAAAAAAAAAAAAAGAGGAAAGAGGGAAGAGAAACAAAATCTACTACAGTAACCAGTTTCCAAATACTGCATTTTTCAACAAGGGTAGTTTTTGAAGCAAAAGAGGGTGCTATTAATTATGATAGAGAAAGAAGCATAAACTAGAGCTTTCATGAACAAATTAGGAGATATGGTTAAATAAAAACATTTGAATGACCAACTTAAAAGAATTAAGTTCTTACTCATTTCTCTGAATAGAAATGCTTTAAAATTATAATAAACAGGCAGTTTTCATATGCAATAACTGCCTTAGGTCACACACAGTGAAGTAAGCTATGGCTCCAGTCTGTGCTCTGAATTCTATCGTGTGCCTCCCTTAAGAACATTTACTGTTTATTATTTAGTAGATCATTTACTATTTACTATTATAATAGGCATATTTCATAGGCAATATATGACATTTGTGCAGATAATTTAATACACATAAGTTTATATACAAATATCTCATACCTCAAACTTAAAAACCTTGTACAAAACATAAATAGCAGACAAACATGTGGGATGGAATCTATTTTCTCACTAATATAAGATAATTTCACAGTACCAAAAAGATAAATTTAAATTTATATCTGAAAAATGGGTAACAGCACAGATCAGATAGCATCATAAGCAATTATTAGAATTGAAATTTACCCAGATGGGGAGCTCTTTTATGTGAGCAGAGGAGTGATTTAACAGGAACTGTGATAAGAATAGACTGAACTGGGCAAGGAAGGGAACTGGGAACCACTTGAGACTACTACAATAATTTAGGCAAGAGATAAGACATTGGTGGCTTGGACCTATCTGTGAGATGTTAAGAGATAATAAACTTTGAAGATACACCAAAAGAATTTGCTGGTTAATAGAATATGGAATATAAAAATGAGGAAGTTGAAGATGGCTTTGGGTTTTTGGTCTGAACAAGTGAAAAACAGAGTTATCTTTAATTGATCTGGAAAAGACTAAAGGTGAAGGAGGACAGGAGGAAGAGTGCAGAACTGACATTTTCTTCCACACATTCAATTTATGATGCCCTTCAGATAATCAAGTGGAATGCCATGGAGGTGCTGCAAAAGATAGGAAGAAAATGAGGAAGAATCAGCAGAGATCCAGTACATGTGGCCAACTAGGAAGAGAGAAAAAAAAATAGTGTGGTTTCCTGGATGCCAATTAAAGAAAAGAACGTGAGGGGCTAGAGAGGTGGCTCAGCAGTTGCAGTGCTTGCCTGGCACATGCAAAGATGCAGGTTCGAACCCTAGCACCACATACACAACCAAGTGTTGAAGCAATGGAAGCCACATGAAAAACTAAGTAAAACTGATTCTCTCTCTCTTGAAAAGAAAAAAGAATGTGAACCAGGTATGGTGGCACAGGCCTGTAATCTTTGCTACTTAGGAGGTTGAGGCAGGATGACTGCACATTTAAGGTCAACCTGGGCAACTTGGCAAAACCCTGTCTCAAAATAAAATAAAATAAAATAAAAAGGGCTGGGATATAGCTCAAAGGTTCAATTCCCAATATAGAAAGTGGGGTGGGGGTAGCAGAGATGGGGAGAGAGAAAGAATCTGGTTCCAGGAGCACAAAGTGATCAGCTGTGTTCACTGCTGCTGCTACCTGCTAGGTCAAGGGTGGTTATGACAACTGGGTTTCGGCAACATGATGGGGTCTTTGACAAGAACAACTCAGCAAGCCTTGCTGGGTATGGGTGGCAAAAGCTTGGTAGGAAATCTTTTAAAATTGGAGTAAAAAGTGAATATATAAAACTGTACGAAATTGGTTGCAAAGAAGAGCAAAGAAATAAGACAGTGTCTAGAGCAGGAATGAGAGACAAGAAATGTGTTTTTAAAGATGGCAAAAAAAACCCCACAGGTTTGTACATAGCTGTTAACCAGCTGGTATAAAGAAAACTGACAATACAGGAGAAAAACGGGAAGATTTCGGTTAAGTATTTGAGCAGAAGAGGGGAATGAGGTCTACTCAAAGAATTTCAAGGAAATAGGCCCTATTAAAAAATCATACCATTTCATAATTCAAAAGTCCTCTTAACTAATTTCTAAAATTATAAATACTTTTATAAGGTCTAATGATCTAGAACATTATGTTATGTGAAATAATCCAGCTTCAGGAAAGTCTCTCTCTCTTCCACATTTGCTTTCTCTCACATATGGAAGCTAGGGAGAATAAAGGGACAAAAAAGATCTCATTAAAACAGAAGGGAGACCAGGAGAGTCGAGGAAGAGGGTCAGCGAGAGGGAAATACTAAGGAATGAAATTGACCAAACTATGTTATGTGCAGGTATAAATGCAACATAAATCCCACTATATGTCTAATAATAATGTACCAATTAAAGTGTTCATATTAAAAGGAAAGAGAAGTTTTAATGATTCATATAAATGCTCCACAACTGAGCTACATCCCATCAAAAACTAATTTTTTTTTTTAAAGAGAGAGTCAATTTTATTTATTTTTCATCTGGTTTTTGTCTTTTTAACACTTTGTTATGAATGTTATGCTGAGGTTTGAATCCAGATCCTTGTGCATACCAGGTAAGTGCTCTACTGCTGAGCTATCTCTCCGACCCCAAAATTATAGTTTTGATAAAGAAATCTTTGGTCAATTTCCTTCCTTCCTTCTCTTCCCTCCTTCTTCTTCTCTCTCTCTCTTTTTTTTTTTAGAGAAACAGAGAGAGAGAGAGAGGAGAGAGAATCATCAACTTAGTTACATACCAGGTGCTGGGTTTGAATCCGCTCATGCCAGGCAAGCGTGATATATCTCTGAGCCACCACTCCAGTCCCTCTTTGGTCAATTTTCACAGCCCTGACCAGTGAAAGAGCAGTCTGCACTGAACTGGAGAGTCAGACATATCTACTTCTATCGACAAAATGCAAATTACACTTCCTCACTTCCTCTGTGCCTGTTTCCCCATTTGTAAAACAGGGATAATAATCCCTACAGCTTAAAAATTTTGTTCTGTTTAATTCTCTCTACGATGCATAAAGAAAAGTGTTGAGGACAATGCTTGATGAACAATAGTACTCAATGAATAGTAGCTATTGTTAGTATGTTATCTATTAATGAAAATCTAAATTAGAGAGATATGGAAGCATTCATTTAGAGAATGAAAATTATGGTAATGTATCTTAAGATTTTCTACTGTATAAAAGGAAAATGACAATTCTCTGTAACAGCACCCTGGGGAAATAGTAGGGGGGGGGCTTCAGTAGCTCACAGTCCTTTCAGGCACCCAAGAGGGCTATAGGGAATTCTATCTAGGGAACAGCAGAGAAACACCTCTAGTAATAAACAATGTGATCTTAGGCAAGCATTTTTGGACTTGGTCAGAGCGGCCATATTTGTAAATGATTAGGAATGAATCATTGTTTTCCTTTCTAAATCTTGTCTGCAACCTGGAGGTAATAGCCAAGACTTATTATCCATTGTCACTCTGAGACTACCAAAGTAATAAAGCTGGGCTTTTTCCTGATGTTTGCTAATTCTATCACTTAAATATTCCTTAAATTCAACTTCTATTCTCTTTCCATTTCTCATCTGCACCTAAACTCTGCAATATTCCTAACCAATCTCCCTCTGTGAGGCCCTCTTCAATGATAATCCACCCCAGTTATAAAAAAAGGAATGAATCATGTCACTCTCCTACTATAAAATCCTGGGAATTCCGTACTGACAACAGGGCCTTAAAAATCTAGCACAATCTTAACTTTTTCAGCCTTCTCCATTGCCCAATGAACTATACAATGCGGGCAAATCTAAACTCTTACACAACCTGGACATACCTGGCTTCATATTTGGAACACCCTATATACCTTGAACTATTTAAATATTATTAAGAAGTGAACCTATGTTGTAAATCACCTATGAGCATAAAGAATATAGCTAATAATAAAAGATGGCTGATAAAAATCAGTTTATAATTGAGATGATACTGAAAGAATTATTTGCAAAAGCATATACTTTAACTGAAAAGACAAAGGAGAATATTCTCAAGTATTTTTATAAAGAATTTAAAAAGATATACAGATTTCTCTGGTAAGATATAAACAAAAGAGCTTGGTTGGTTGTTTGTCTGCTTAGGTATTAATGTGGATATGCACTTTCAGAATGATGAAAGGAACCTCTGTAAACTAGGTCGAGTTCACCTACTGTAATGCATTACATAAATTTAATTAATCCTTCTAAATAAACCTAGATTCAAGATTCAAAGCCATTTACCATCACTTCAAGATTCTACAGAAACTTCAAGTTCATGTCATGAAAGTTACTTTTGGGGTACTTTTGGAAGTTAACAAGTTGTGGTCAGGATAGTTTTTATTGATAGGGTGGGAAAATGTAATCAATGACGTAATACAGTACTGCCTGTTATACTTTAAAGCATCTTTTCCAACTCCTTTTCTCTGCTGCTTACTCTCTTTTCTAACAACTGTAAAGCTATCTGAATTTCCAGATTCAGCACATCATCAAAAGCATAACGCATACTGCTAACAAATTCATCCTCATCCTTTTTTTTTTTTTTTTTTTTTTTTTTTGGTAATGGAGATTGAATCCAGGGATGTTTAGCCACTGAGATAAATCGCCAGTCTTTTTTATTTTGAGGCAGGGTCTCTCTAAATTGCTAAGGGCCTCCCTAGGTTGCTGAGGCTGACCTCAAACTTGCTGTTCTCCTGCCTCAGGCTCCAATGTTGCTGGGATTATAGGAATGTGCCACCCTGCCTGGTTTTCACCCTTAGCCTTTTTATAATATCATTCAGAATAGTTTTTTTCCATGTTTATAATAATGAGACTACCTTTGATAAAGGTGGTTTTATTTTCTGAAAAAAAAAAATCACCTAAATTTATCACTCCTTATGCTACTATCTCACAGCATTAATTAGGAAACAAATAAGTTAGCCATTTATGCAGAAATTTTACAAAAACAAATGGCATGCTGACCCTCTAATTCTGTAACGTTATCAGTTGATTTCTACATAATCATCATTGTACTTAAATTATCAACACAATGGATAAAATAATTTATTACACAAAAGCACAAAAATCAAAATACCTACATTTGTTTATAATTTTATAATTCATAATGTACTTTTCACAGGTACATCTAATTTGGACCTCATCCTGTGAAGTATTGATAATATTCATTTTCACCCTGGGAATTATTAATATTAATTTTAAAAAGAGGAAATTAAACTTTGGGGACTATAATGACTTATCTACTCAGCTAGTAAGTAGTACAGCCAGAATTTAATTGTAGTCATTTGTTCCAAATCTCTCTCATACTATACTGGTACTCAAGGAATAATGCCTTACTTCCAAATGTTAAGAGGGTCCATAACATTTCTGTTACGAAACATCTACTAAACAGGAAGTCATTTATATAATAAATCTCAGCACTAGAGTTTCACTCATCATTTTCCCCATAGTTCCAAACTGGTATTTTATTTATTTATTTTTACTTTTTTTTTTTGGTAGTACTGAGGATAGAACCCAGGGCCTTGAGCATGGTAGGCAGTACTTTATCTCTAAGCTGCATCCTCAGCCCCACACTATTATTTAAAATAACTGAAAGTACAGAAAAAGAAGACAAACTTACAGAACGAGCACAGTATACACACACATTATAACATCTATGGTGTTTTTGATGTATCCAAATACCCAAGTTTCTCTTTGCTTTTCTTTTTAACTCTACATCTTTTCTACACACTTCCTCTTCTTTCAACCACTTAATTTCAAAAACTATTGGAATGACTATAGGGACAGATACCGAAATTAGATGACATGAGTTTCATCTATCTTTCCCACATTCAATAGGGCAAAATAAAAGGCACTTTCTTTAACAACCTCCAGTGCACACAAAACATTATAGGTAAAACACATTTCTCTCATCTTTTTATTTTACTTTCTTCTAAAAATGTTTTTTGAGGGAGAGGTAAGGAGGCTAAGTACAAATACTGACGTGTAAGTACCCTTAATTTTAATTCACACTGATACAGTACTCTGACAAAATATGAGTAATTGTTACAATCATATATCTAAGTTTAAAGCAAGAGATTCATTTACCTAGATATATACACAAAACTAAAATGTAAACTTGTTCTGAATTTTATGCTTTATAAGACTAAATATAAAAAAACCTTTCCTCAGCAATTTTTAAGTTCTACAATATCAAAAGAAATAATTTACAATTTATTTCCACCTTGTGGAAGGATTAGTGGGACACAAGTTCTACAAACAGTTCATAATGAAAAAATTATGATCCCAAAAGCTTCTGCCACATAAAACACCAGGTTGGATTACTGAAGTTCAAACGATTCGGCCAAGCTTGTACAATTGGCTGGTTAAGTGTTCCTGTGTTGGCAAAGGCTCAGATTGCAGTTTGGCACCACCTGGTGGCAACTGCCCATGCTAGCGTCAATATCCATGGAATGGATGCCAGGCCTGTGGGTGGCTGGAGAATCCAGGGCAGCCCCAAACTCAGGAGTCTGTTGGTTAAGTGGTATCCTGCTGTAAAAAAGGGGGCCAGAACAATCCTGGAGACAAGGAAGTCTGCTTTCAGAAGTGGCTCTGCTGGCTTTCTAATCACACAGCGTTACCAATTTACCTCTACTAACCACCTCACAGAACAGGGCCAACGGATCTAGATGCACAGTCTCACATTCTCAGAATATGAATCGTAAAGGACTTAATTTTTTTTAAAAGAACAATGATTAAAAAATTAGGACGTTCACAAAATGGTAACATAGCAAAGTTTATATGGCTATGTGGGTTGTTCAGGAATAATCATGCATTTTAGCATAGAAACAATCTTATAAACTTCAAGGTTACATCAGTCAACAAAAGTCTACAAAATCTGTAACAGCTTTGAACCACAGAACTAACAGTACTTATTTGTAAAAGAGAAATATTACCTATTCTGCTGGCCTCTCTCCCAGTTATTTCTCCTGACGAATCTTTTTCCCCATTTTTTATTGGTGCATTATAATTGTATATAACAGTGGGATTTTTTGTTATATACTCATACACACATGAAATATAACAATTTGGCCAGTATCATTCCCCTGTATTTCCCCTACTCTCCCTCATCCCTATCCCTTTCCACTACTCTACTAATATCCTGATTTTCATGTGAGTAGTTCCACTTTTCTTTTCGTTTTTCCTCTTTAGCTTACACATGAGAGAGAAAACATACAACCCTTGACTTTGAGTTAGACTTATTTCACTTAACATAATGTTCTGGAGTTCATCCATTTTCCTGCAAATGACATAATTTTCCACTTCCTTATGGTCAAATAAAACTCCATTGTGTATACATATTCTACATTTTCTTGATCCATCCATCCACTGATGGGACACCTGCTGGTTCCATAGTTACACTACTGTGAATGGTGCTACTACAAACATAGGTATGCATACACTGCAACAGCATGATGATTTTATTTCTTTAAGGTAAGTACCAAGAAGTGGTACAAGTGGGTCACCTGGTGGTTCTATTCATAGTCTTTTGAGGAAACTCCATAATGATTTACACAGTAATTGTACTAATTTACAATCCCACCAACAGTGTGAAAGTATTCCTTTTCTCCCAGGGGCCCAGGAAGTTGAGGCAAGAGGATGGCAAGTTCAAAGCCAGTGTCAGCAACTTAGGCCCTAAGCAACTTAGTGAGACCCTATCTCAAAATAAAAAATAAAAAAAAAAGTGGCCTGGGGATGTGGCTCAGTGTTTAAGCACCTCTGGGTTCAATCCCTGATTTAAAAAAAAAAAAAAAAGCATTCTTTTTCTCCACACCTCTCCAGAATTTATCCAGAATTTATTATTGGTTGTATTCTTGATGGCTGCCATTCTAACTGGAGTGAGATAAAATCTCAGCGTAGTTTTGATTGCATTTCTGTAATTGCTAAACATGTTGAACATGAATTCAGATCTTACATAGACAACTTTTCTATTTAGATACCCCACAGACATTTAAAAGAAACTAAATTTATCATGTTTTCCTATTAAAAACTTGTGTTTTCTAATATTTTAAAAACTATAATAAGCACCATCCATGCAGCTATCCAATCCAGAAACCTGGCATCCTTAATAACTTCTCACCTATTCAATCCAATCTAGTCACTGAATCCTGTTGGGTTTAGCTCCTGAACATTTTTCCAATTTGGTCCATCTCTACTACTACCAACTTAGCTCTATCAGCACCTTTCATCTTGATAATAGAAACAACTTCTAAAAGTAGCCTCTGTTGTTTACAGTCTTATGTCCTTCCAATCTAATTCTCCATATTACAGTGATTTTTCAATACAAAACAAGATTTCATCACACCTTTTCTAAAATCTTCCCATTGCTCTCTACATGTCTTACACAATGGTACACATGCATGATTTGGGTCTCTCTTTTTCCTTTGTTTCATCTCTAACAACTTTCTGTCTTTCAATCTCTGCTTTAGCCATAATACATTATTTTTAGTTTGTTCAAAAAGTTTCTTTTACATTGGCTCCAGGTTTTGAAATATGCTGTTCATCCATTCCTTTAATCCTCTTTCCTTTCCTAACTTGTAATTTTGGTCTTGGTCATTACATAGGTTTCAGCATGGGTATTTCTTCTTCCATGAAAATTTTCCTAGTTTCTCCCAAGTCTTGGTTAGATGCACAGGGGATCTCAACCTTTGTATCCCGTCATATTCTCCATTATCATCATACTGGTGATAACTGGTTTTCTATCTTTATCCACCATTAGACTACCAGCTTTGTGAAGGCAAAGGTCATCACTTTATCTATTGCATCTGGTACGTAACTGCATATGGAAGGCCTTAATCAATGTTTGCTAAATAAGCAAATTTATTGCTTTGTGAATTACGTGAGAGTTCAAACATAATGCTTCCTAATATAAAGCTTAGCTTTCAAGCTAAGCTTTTGGTCGTATTTTGAACCCTAAGAGAAAGTGACCATAGGTATAGGATGCTTCTTTCCTAGTAATAAGGCTGGGATCAAAAAAATTTTTGCAAAATATTAAGAATGTCTTTGTAATTATTTAATTGATCTGTATGTATCTCTCTCCAGTCTTCTGATGACCCTGCTGCCCTAAACATGCACATTCATTAAAGTCACAGTTTTGTTCTGAACATAAAGAGACAACTAACTGCACTAGCAAACAAATCTTAAAATTATAAGTTTACGTGAATAAGCTGCAAAAAGTATATGAAGACATTTATGATACTAATATAATATATAAAATAAACAATATTGTACAGAAATGGCTATTTACTGATAACATAGATGCTAAAAGTATAAAGAAAAGCAAAGAAATCATTAGCAAAAAAGTTAGAATAGTATTTGCACTTATGGAAGGTAGGAATGAAACAGGAAGGATCTCAAGGAATTTTCTGTGATGCTGCATTTTTTACTTCCTGATTTGGATAGTAGGTAAAGAGTATTTGATTTATAATTATTAAGTGAGTATTTAACTTTTTTTCTGAACATCCATTGTAAATACACATGTTTATACAAACATATGCAAGGTCAAAGAAGAAAACAATCACACAGTAACTAAACAAAAAAATAATGTTATTTAAATAGTAGTCTAAAGTTTCTTTAAGCTACTTTGTAAAACATACTCTTAGGATTCAAAACATGAAAGCTCAGAACATCAGAGGCCTTAGTGACAAAGGATTGCGTGTTCCCCCTAATAACTAAAAATTCAGATACTAAAATATATTAACTAAGTGTAAAGAAACCCAGAAGTATTTCTATTTTTCCCAAAATGAAAAGATTACTATTTTTTTCTGCCCCTGCTTAGCTGGTATCCAAAGCATATATTTAGTCTAATTACTAAATATATGGCAATCAGTTATCATTTAGAATTTTTATATTAAAAATTATTTTCCATTTTCATTGTATATATAATGCTAAATTATGACTGTATCACAACTCTTTTAAAAGACCACATAAGAGAAAGAACAAGAGAGAATGGGCAAAGGAGAATAAGTACTAAATATACGTTGAAGGCAACAAGTGAATGATTTCTTTTTTCTTTAGTGGTTAATGTTTATAATAATTCCTTGGGCATGTGCTTCTATGTAGGCCTTTAGAAAAAGATCAAACAGGTAGATGAGAATCCATGCCTACTAAATTCATGAGGTATTAAAATAATGATTTTACTTTCCATTTAAGTCATAAGTACCAAGTTGTACCAAGAAAATAACCTAAAAAACTGTGTATTATGTCCTTATCACCATGTTCATAAAAGAAATTCAAGCATGAAATAATGCTAGTCAAAAATATTTCAGCATTATCTTGCCTATCTCTTCCAATACGCTCTATTAAAATAATTTAGCAATGATCAAAAACATCTTTGCCAGTTTACTACTAAAAGGATAATTCTATGTATGTAGTTTTTATAGTATAAGCCATCTTACATGATTAGGGTAGCTTTCCCCCCTGGAATTGAGGGGTTCAAACCCCAAATTTCCTGCTACTATATTCCTAGTGAAAGTGGTATGTACATGCTAATTAAAGATTATTTAAGTCTGATTTTACAGTCTTCCTGACAACAATCAAAATATCACACAAAGTAGTGCTGATAAACTAAAATGACAATGAAGCACACTCCAAAAAAACTTTCCCATTAAAATATAAACCTTTAAAAGCCACATTAACTATAAAGTTATATTCAAAAACAAATGCCACTGAAATAAATAGCATTTATTTTGCTGTAATGTTGCTAATCACTAATTAGGAAAACCTCATGTATACTGGTCCAAAAGTAACTGTGTGAATAAAAATATTTCTTCAAGGTTATCTAATATAACACTTTTTCAGGACTAGCAGGTAAATTAGATTTTTAGGAGAAATTATTAGTATGTATCTCTTAGTTATCCTCTAATTTCTTTTTGATCCTTGTCCTCAATCTGACCTGAGAGAAGGGCAAAAAGACAAGCTACCCTAGTACAAAGAGATAAGGGAGTGGCTGGCACAGCAGCCTGCAGAATGGCCAGTTTGCATACTGCAGTTCCTGTCAATGACCTGGCATATTCTGTGGTATATCCCACATGTAAGTGACGTGGTACTTAAATGCTGCTCTTCTCTCTTAAGTTGAAAATCAGACTCTACTCATGGAAAAGAACATTGGGATGTTGATAGTCCAGTGTTGGTGAAGTAAGCTGTTCCTGGTACAGTGGTAACTCCAGTGACAAGCACAGTGACAGCTTAAGACCATCTGTGCACCGGCAAAACCATACAGTGGATTAAAATGCTAAATTCGAATGGCTTTAAATTTACTGTGTCATTAACATGTTCTTCCACAGATAAGGAGATTTTAATCATTACCAATTATAAATAATTTTGGCCAGTTTTTTAATCTTTTCAAAAAGCTTTTGAAATGTGAATGCTGTGAGATATATTCAGCTTATTTGGCTTTTAAAAAATGTCTATATTTTTGGGCTGGAGGGCTGGAGCAGCAGTGAAGTGCTTGCCTGGCGTGCATGAGGACCTGAGTTCAAATTCCAGCACCACGTAACCACATACACATCTAAGTGTGGGGAAATAAAAACAAAATGAAAAAATAAATAAAAGTGAGTCTGTCTCTTAAAAAAAAAAAAAGAAATCTACGTTTTTTTTAAGACATCTTTTAATTTTTAAAAATGTAAAGCTTTTTATTATAAGCTTAAAATTACTTATTATGTATGATGAAAATAATATACATGTCTTTATGATTTTGAAATAAACCCACCCTTAGGGAAAAAAAAAGATAATACCAGAGTAAAAAGGTCTATAGCTTGATAAACCTTGTTCTAAGCTAGCTATCAAAGATTTTAGAATTTGAATATTTCCATTTTATTTATATACAGATATATTACAAGTTTTCTTTAATGCTTTAAAAAAGACATTCTGGGGGCTGGAGCGTTGGCTCAGCACTTAGAGTGCTTGCCTGGCATGTTCGAGAACTTGAGTTCAAACCCTAAGCACCCATGTATACAACTAAGCACCAGAGTACTAAAGTCATGTGAAAAACTCAATAAAAATTGATTCTCTCTCTCTCACACACACACTGTTCTTCTCTCTTAAAAAAAAAAAATTCTGTCATAGAAATGGTGTTTAATTTCAAAAAAGCTTCTATAGCCTCAAAACGATGACAAATGACACATCACAAAAGTTTTTGATTTCTTTTACCTGTTTTCTCTTTCATACATTTCCCTAGAGGCACTTCGAAGCTGATCAATCTCTTGATTAGTTTTCAGTCTGATTTGTTCTAGTTCATCATGTAGCTTATTTTCATATTCTAGTTTATAATGGTCTCTGCAAGGTATCAAAAGGAATATCCATGAATATCAATAAATTCTTTTCTTTTTTGGGGGGTGTACTGGGAATTTAACCCAGGGGCAATTTACCCCTGAGCCATATCCCCAGTCCTTTTTATTTTTCATTCTGAGCAGGGTCTAAGTTGTATAGATAGAACTTTCCTAAATTGCTAAGGCTGGCCTTGAATTTGCAATCCTCCTGCCTCATTCTCCTGAGCCATTGGGATTATAGGCATGTACACCTGGCTCTATGTATTTCTTTTATGAAACCAAAAAGTTTTTTGTCCAATATGTAAGATTAGTATGCTCTATATACCATGTTTAGAAAACTTAACGGTTTTAGATATAAAGTTTTGCAATTCCCAAAAATACTGTTCCAAACTAGTTGTTTGTAAGATCTCAACTGTCAAACATACTGCTCCAAAGGTATAATTACTATATAAGGTGTCAGTAATTCCTGTTACATACTTATCCATCATCAAAAATATCTAATAGTTTTTAATGCATAGGGATGAAGTTTGAAAACTGAAGGCATACATAATGACCCTTCATTTTAAAATGATAATCTGGTGTGTTACATATGGAGATATAATGTTAAAAAAAATACAAAACCAAAATCACTTTATAAAGTGTTTCCTTCCAAGCACTGCAACCACACACAGTGACTTTTCAGCAATGTCAAAACATTACACAGGGTAATATCTAGCACAAACTGATGAAAAAATACTAATGCTAGGAAAAAATTTTACCTTTAAGATGTAAAATTTTAATTTTTAGTTTTTGATGTGCCGATAAAAATAAATAACTCAAGGATTTTAAGGGATATTAGTATAATAGGTCTCTAGTAGCTTATACACATCTATTAGAAGGCAGAAATCGGGAAAAAATACAGGGAGTGTGATTTCAGGGCTTGGAACTTAAAATAAGATGTGATACTGTCTCATTTTTTTATGTTTCACACAGTCAGAAAATCATCAGCATACTCACATTATCTTCAAAATGATACAGCTACAGAGATACACTTTCTTTAAAAAATATTGATAAGAAATCATAGTTTTAGGGAATTAAAAAGATTATCATAAGAAAGACAGTGTTAAGTATATACCTCTTTATCTAAACTAGGATTCTGGTGTTATGGGGAAAGCCACAACGTCTTTTTAAAAATCAACTGGTCTGGGAATGGTGGCACATGCCGTAATTGGGAGGCTAGGGGAGGAGGATCATAAGTTCAAAGCCATCCAGAGCAATTTAGCAAGGCCCTAAATAACTTAGCAAGACACTGTCACAAAATAAAAAATAAAAAGATAGGGCTGGAGCGGTGGCTCAGCAGTTACAGCGCTAGTCTGGCATGCGCGAGTACACGAGTTCAAACCCCAGCACCACCTACACAATGAAGTGTTCGAGGAATGAAAGTCACACGAAAAACTAAAATTAAAAAATAAAATGATAAAAGGGCTGGGGATGTGGCCCAGTGGTTAAGTGCTCCTGGGTTCAATCCTTGCTTAAAAAACAACAACAACAACAACAACAACAAAAAACCCAAAACAAAACAAACCCCCCCGCAAAACAACTAGAATAATACTTTATAAGGAAACAAAAAGAGATATTATCTTATAGACCTTAACAAAATTACACATCTTTCTCAAAACCAGGAGTTTCCCCCAAAAAAGGATGGTGCTAATGTACATCCATTTGTGTAAAAACAATGCAATTCTTGCCTGGATGTTACATATTTTTCATACATCTCTTCTCTAGCCTTTTTGGTTTCTTCAAGTTGAACCTGAAGTCTTTCAAGGCGGTCCTCTTCATGGGCACAGCGCACACTAAACTCCATGTTTTGACGATTGAGATACTCTTTATCTTTTTGTAGTAAAGTAACAGTCTGCTGTAAGGTGGTCACCTGTGGATATATATAGACAGTGCCCACAGCAATGCTGCTTTACTTTTCCAGGTTGACTACATTCGTTTCTTTCATCCTTCTCTCACCATATTAGCCTTTTAAAAGGGCTTATTCTTACTTTGCAATTGTCTATCCAAAAAGAGCTATTAAAAGTCTGTTTTCGGGGGACTGGAGTGGTGGCTCAGCAGTTAAAGTGCTTCCGTGGCATGTGCAAGGACCCATGTTTGAACACCAGCACCACATACACAACTGAGTGTTGGAGAAACAAAAAACCAGATGAAAAACTAAATGAGGGGCTGGAGCGGGGGCTCAGCGGTTTCAGCGCTTGCCTGGCAAGCACGAGGACCTGGGTTCAAACCCCAGCACCACGTACACAACTGAGTGTTGGAGCAACGAAGGCCATGTGAAAAACTAAATAAAGTTGTTTCTCTCTTTCTCTGTCTCTCTCACTGTCCCTCTCTCTTTTAAAAAAAACAAAACAAAACAAAAAAAAAAAAACTAAGTAAGATTGATTCTCCCCGCCAACCCCATGCCCCGCTCTAAAAAAAATGTCTTTTTTCTCTGGTAACTACATCAGAAAGGAAAACTGTCCCTCCCATAATTTTATCCTGGTATATTTTCCATTAATATTATACAATAAAATATAAATGATTTTATTTATAAGCTTACCTCTTTTGATAATTCACTTCTTTCTTTAGCTTGAGCTATGTGAGAAGCTTCAAGTATTTCATGTTTTCTCCTAAGCCCAAATACTTCCTGTTCCAGCTCATCACGTTCACTATTAAAATGCAAATACACAAGTAATTTTTTTTCCTTTAGTGCTGAGGATCAAACTCAGCGCGTACTGGGCACACTAGGCAAGTGTTCCACCGAAGTACATTCCAGCCCTCCTTTCAGTGAGCGTTTTCAGGAAACTAAACAGACACTTTGGGCAGTGGAGCTTTGGTGCTACTACATGAAGTATAAACTGTTTCCCAAACTTATCAGGGTCTCTGTTCAAGAACTTGTTCAGATAAATATGAATTTATTAAACTTGAAAAACAAATATACAAACTACACCAATCAGTAAATAATAAAACTTTCTAAGGTAAACTATGTCTTTTTTTTTTCAATAATCATCTTGAATTTTATCTTGAAGCCAAAACTTTTAAAGAATTCATACATAGCTCTAGGTTTTCAGTTCAATTAGGGTCAAAAAGCCCCTCACAATTTATCACTCAGATTGCACAGCAGATACAGAGGCATTCCTGTGACTATTTCATTCACAAATTATTTATGATTACCTACGATATTCTAATTCCTATTTTCAGACCAGCTCTCTCCCCAGAACACTAAAACTATGAATTGGATCAAAATCTACAACAGACCTCTTTAAAAATGAGCAGAGACATAGATCTAACTTAACCACTCGTCTGCAGGCTGAAGCAGTGCCTTGCGCTTTACTCTGCGGACCTTCACACACTGCCATGCAGAGAGCTCTTAACTGCTTTCTTCTCGCCGGCTTTTCAATGACTCATTTAGATTGTATATAGATCCTCTTCCCTAACATACACGTACCCAGTGATTTTAGATTCCATTGATGATTCTCAACCAAATATTAACGAGGCTACAAAATGGACATCCTAACATGCACATACACTTATTGGCTGGCATTCTACCTGCAGATGCTCTTTCTCTATTTATTATTAGCATATTATAATTCATTATTGTCAATATTCACTTTTAGCTTCCATTATATTTAGCCAGCTGGTGTTATTACATTAAACCAGCTGTTTAAAGACATATTGAACTGAAATTAGAAGTATCACTATGCTTTTACCCAGAGTATTAAGCTGCTTCCCTCTTCTTGCTCCATTGCCTTAGCCTACTAAAGGGCCAAGAAAATGACCAATGTAGTAACGACCATAGCACTCAAATCTTAATTTCAAAATGACATTTCCTACTAAAAGAAATCATCCTTAGAGAAAGGGCTGGAGCAATTAAATTTACAAAATGAAAGTAGGAATATTTGTTATGCCAGAAGGTAAAGAACTACTAAAAAGATTTAAAAAAAAAGAAGAAGAAGAAGAAAAAAGCAGCACACAGACGGAGTTTAATGGTTCTGAGTGCACACAGAATCACCAGGGGCACACCCCAGCTCACCTTTATATTTTTGTGATCTGTCTTTTTTTAACCCATTCACTCTACTGAGTGAACCAAAAAATCCGCAGTTTGAGCCCCTCATCTTTGTCCCATTTCTAGCACATGACAATACTTACCATGCTTTTTCATCAAGGCTGTATTTTTCTTTCCTTGGTTTTTATTATAAAAATGAAAACATATAAAAATAGAAATGATGTAATGAATATCCATTCTCCCATCACCCAGCTTCAATAAGGATCAACTTATGACTCATCTTGTTTCATTCATGACCCCTCTGGATTATTCTGACTATATATTTTAGCTTTATCTTTTTATATTTTATCTATCATTGCTACAGATTTATAGTGAAGAGGGGACACCAAAATACCAACTCAAAAATATTATCTGATCATCACAATCTCTTCATTTTCAAATGCTTCTCTGGGTATTATTTATACCTATAATGTTATCAATAAAAGAAGAAAAACTTGTAAAAAATAAAACATAACGATTTTTTGAAATCCACCTTTATTCAGGAGGTCAGCAAGTATACTTCTTATAGATTACAAGCTACAAAAATTATCATATTTTGGCATAATAATAATAATAGATACATCAGTCACAGTGGGACTAGAAATGCCAATGTTAAAGAGCTAAATCTTCATAGGTACTTATAGTGTTAAATAATTTCTAATTCAAATTGTACAGTTTAAAGCATGCATCCACTCATTTAACAAAATATTCATTGAGTGACTACTATATTTCAAGAATTATTTTAGGTACAGATACACATAGCATTGGATAGTTAAAGATAAAGTCACTCCATCTGCATATACATGATACATGTATTTTAAAACTCATAAATGTGTCTTTATGTGATCTTAGCTTATGTAATACAGTTATCTGTATTAGCACCATCTCAGATGACAAAACTTAAACTTGGGTAAAGAAATTTACCTAGGAACATATAGCTAAACAGTGGTTTATCACTGTGTAAATAATAGAAAAGTGTATTCCAGTTAAAGGAAGATATTTGCCATAGTCACTTAGTAGCAACATTATTTGGGAAACAGTCTCAGAAAATATTATTTTTTGAAAGAGTAAGTACTTATTGTTAAGCTCAAAAATACTTCTGAAAGGCTGGAGCAGTGGCTCAGCAGTTATGGCACTTGGTAGGCTTGCATGAGGACATGGGTCCAAACCCCAGCACCACATACACAATGAAATGTTGGAGCAATGAAAATCAGATGAAGAACTAAATAAAACTGATTCTCTCTTGCTCTCACTGTCTCTCTCTCTCTCTTTGGGAAACAAAATAAAACAAAACTTCTGGGTAGGTGGGGGAGAAAACTGAACTATGTAATTTTATTACATAAAAATGATCAATAACATTTAAAAAATATTTACACATGTGGGATTTCATCGGGTTCCTCTTTTTCATTTTATTTACTTATTTATTTTAGAAAGAGAGAGGAACAGCGAGAGAGAGAGCAAGAGAGAAAGAGTGAAAGAATCAATTTTATTTAGTTTTTTGTGTGGCTTTCGTTGCTCTGACACCTTCCTGCGCACATGGTGCTGGGGTTCGAACACGGGTCTTTCACACGTGCCAGGCAAGCGCTAGAACCCCTGAGTCACTGCTCTAGTTCTCCAGCCCTATCTTTTTCATTTTAAAAGACAGCAGCAGGGGCTGGAGTGGTGGCTCGGCAGTTATGGCACTTGCCTGGCCTGCGCAAGTACACAGGTTCAAACTCCAGCACCCACATACACAACTAAGTGTCAGAGCAACGAAAGCCATGTGAAAAACTCAATAAAGATTTTCTCTCTCTCTCTCTGTCCTTCTCTCTTTAAAAATACAAAAAAATAAGAGCAGCAACTTCTAAATAAAATAAAAACAAGCAACATAAAAATACAACTTATACCAAAATGACATGTTTTTGTACAACAAACAAGGTAAAACAGAATTAACAGTGTTGATGGTAAGAATTCAAGTGACTGTGATATGTATCAAAAGGAGAACAACTATTGGAGCCATCTTAACTATTTACCTCTTGACTTTATCATAGTTCTCTTGACGGTAGTCACCTTGCTGAATTAACTTTTTTGTGTCTGCTAATTCTAAGGCCAAACGTTGACACCGAATTTGAAGTTCAGAGTAGTTTTTTCGATCTTCCTCGTATGTCTATAAATTAAAGAAACAATAAAACATTTCAAACTAAGTATAGTTGACAAATTCTATACTGAATCATCTGTTAAGCTGTGAAAATCCTCATAGTAAACTAAAACATCCTCAGTTTTTCTACACTATTTAGTAATTTTTCCCCACTGAAGACAGGTAACCTTAAATTCACAAAGTTGTTTGTAAGCTCCTTTGTTTAAAACATAAGTTGTTTTACAAATAACAAATATGACAACTATGCTTTATCACTATACTACTAACATCAAATGACACTTTCCAACATTTATTGAGTTACTATTATATGCCAGTGATACAGAAATGAATAAAACACAATCCTTGTTCTCTGAGAGCACACAATTTAGAGATAAAGAGACATGTCTATAAAAATAATAAAAATCAATTAATGAAGTGATTAAACACATTACAATTGTGGTATACAGGGGAAAAAATGTGTGGCCCTAGGAATGCATCTGTATGTTTCTGTCCCCTGTACTTTCACTATCCCAGTAGCACATGCGCATGTTTACTGAGATCTGGGGAGAGGGATGGAAGTAAAAATCTCAAAGTGGATCAAAGGTCCTGCACAATCAGACTTGTTTTATATATTTCATTATTATTAGTAGTAGTAGTAGTAGTACCATAGGATGAACCCAGGGGCATTTAAACACTGAACCACATCCCCAGCTTTTTAATTTTGAGACAAGGCCTTACTAAGTTGCTGAACCTGGCTTTGAATTTGCAATCCTCCTGCCTTAGCCTTCTAAGTAGCTGGGTTTAGAGGCATGCACCAGTGTCTGGCTCTGACCTGCTTTCTTTTCTTTTCTTTTTTTTTTTTTTTTTTTTAAGGAGAGAAGGACAGTGGGAGAGACAGAATACATTTTTTATTTAGTTTTTCATGTGGCTTTCGTTGCTCTGACACTTAGTTGTGTATGTGGGTGCTGGGGTTTGAACCCGAGTGCTCGCGCATGCCGGGCAAGTGCCCCAACCACCGAGCCACCGCTCCAGCCCCTGACCTGCTTTCTAAAAGCCTCATTCCTCACCATTCCCCATAGTCACACTTCATTCTCCAACTCTAGTGATGGTTTAAACGTCTCTGAGTGTATGTTTCCTCTACCCTGTTGCCACTACTTGAATACCTATACATAATCTGAATATTTGCTTCCTTCAAAGAATTCTTCTCATTGTACCATCAAATTATTTTTCTTTGTATCTCACTAGAATGAAAATATCTTAAGGGCAGGGACTGTGTGTCTTGCTCACCACTGGATCTCCATCATTTTACATAGTACCTGGTATATGAAGAATGACATAAATGTTTTGGAATATTTTAAGAAATGAATATAGAAACTTGGAATGAAAGAAGGACACAAGGACTGAATTTCTACCTATTTCCCTGCTTTGAACTCATCAGATCTTGCAAATCCGCCCTCACAACCTGGCATGTTAAGTACATCCTGTCCTGTCATTCCTTAATAGCTGACCAGCTAAGTGTGGTCATATTTACTCAACAAATACCAACTGAATTACTGCTGTATGACTGGTTCTGGGCTAGGTACTGTAGATTCAAAGATGAGTAAGACAGTTCTTTTCTCTCCCTCTCTTGAAACTGTTAAACATAACTTTGAAATTTTAGCTCCCTAATTTCTATCACAGGGTTGTTTGAGAGATGTAATTATGGAAAAACAATATAAAATGTTTTGCTCAGTTTTAGTATTACATTCTCCTACACTGAAGTTCTCCATGAGAATGGAATGTTATTATGGTATTTATTTTAAGATTATAGCTAAAGATACTCTAGCACTTCCCAATGGATCGTCATATACATCATTTTCAGATCTAAGACCTAAAAGAAGCTTTAGTTCTAAAGGATACTTTACCCTTCTAAACACTACAAATCATGTACTGCTTTGGAAGACACTACATTGTGTAGAATTGAATTACCTGCAGTATGACTTTGGGCAGGGTAGTTCACCTGTTTGTAGTTCAGTGTTTACCTCAGAGAATTCTCATAAATATTGCATCAAGTAATATATGTGAAGTGCTCGTAAAAATACATAACATAGTAAATGCTCAGTAACTATAAGGTAGTATGGTTACATGCTTCCTCCTTGATTTGGCCTTCAGAGAGATCATACCCAAATCAATAGTCCAACTTTAATACGTGCCCAAAGACCATGAAAGAATCCAAAAGAATATAAATATGAAGAATATGAACACTTAAAGGATAGCCAAAAAGAAAAAGAGCCCAAGGAGCCTCCAAGGGCACTCATAAAAGCAGAGTAAGCCTGAAATGTGACAGGAACAACAGAAGGAGCGCTCTGAGGAGTTGAAGCAGTCAATAGTATTGAGTACCACTGAGAAAACAAAGAAAAATCCTTATCAAGTATCAAGGGCAGCGGGTTGAGTGCTAGGGACTAAAGCAAATCTGTCAATCCTCAGTACGTCCTTGTTTTATGCCACGTTATACGCGTTAACTCAACACTTTATGACTGTATGTAAACGTTACCCTCATTTCTATAGGGGAGGACACTTGAGTCTTGAAGAGTCAAGTCTCAGACAGCTCACAATAGTGGAGTGAGGACTCTAAGCTCGTGAAACATCAAAACTGTAAGCAACTTTCCACAGTTTAATGGTAAAAATGGAGGAAGTGCAAGAAAAAAAAATAGGGCTAAGGAAGATTTTAAAATATCAAAGGTCTTCAAATATTGATGGAACTAACAGCAAGAGGTATTTGTTTTTGGAGAAAACTGGTACATTCTGGAGAGTAAAACCCCAAAGGAAGCTTCAGAGGATGGGATTAAGTCCAGGTGTGGAGTTGAGTCTACTCTTTGTCATTGTAGACATTTTCCCACTTGATGCAGTACTAAAAACCTTGTTTTAGGTAGCTCTTATCAGTTTGCCACGGGTCATGACCTACTCCTTATCCTAATGTTTTACATATTTCTATTATCCACCTCTTTTTCAAAGGTATATGATTTTTTCTTTCATTCAATGAGAGCAAGAGTCTTCCCACTATAAGCTGGAAGAACAAATAATAAACTGGAATGAGTATAGATGGAAGTAAGTTAGTAGGTTTGGTGGTAGGAAATTATAGACTTCCTCATTTCTGCATTTCCATTTTCTCCAAAATGAAAGACCAAGTCATCTGCTGAAAGTAAAAAGAAAAGTAGAAAGCCGGAGATGTGAGAAGAGTGCTGAAAGTACAGTATTACTGTGTAAGCTCACTTGTAGCTGACAACAACTAACTTGTAGTGCTTATTTCTATTTATGTGATTTTTATTCCAGGAGTGCTCTCTTTAAAAAGAATAAGTTGAGATTTTCTCAGGCTGGTTTGATAAAAACAAAGTTGGGGAGGAATTAAAGGACAACAGTAAAAGAAAGGGTTAAGACTGCTAACATGGTAGAGGAGGAGGAAGATACATTTAGGAATGAATTAGTAAATTATATGGATTGGAAATTTTGTTAAAGATGACTGATAAACATGGAAACACAGGAAGCAGTATGTTCAATGGAACAAACTAAATTAATAACTTCAGAAGTAAATCAGTTCTGGTAACAAGGGTTACCAAAATGTGGGTAATAAGACTGAGTGTTAAAGTAGTCAAGGCAATAACCAGAGATAAGAAGATCAATAAAATTCAAGGTCAGGGTTGTAGGTAAATCACACATGTAATGCAGGCAGCAGCTGAAGTGAAAAGTGGGACTAAATCTAGAGCAAGACTTCCACAGAGAATGTCCCAGTGCTTTGCAAAGAGGAAGGGTATAAGGCAGAGTATCCAGATGATATGAGTCCACAAAGAAGCAGGGCTTTTTGTGATGGTGAAAGTACAAAGATTTAGAAGTGTAAAGATCTAAAGAGGACATCAGCATCTGATCTTGAAATATATGAGATAGGAACTCCTGATGCAGGGTAGTTTCATGGTAAATGTATCTATATATATATATGTGTGTACATATACAATATACATATGCTCATAAACTGTTATTTAAATACAAACATATGAGAAATATAAGCAGAAATTCAGTATAGGAATGCATATTTTCTACCAATACATTCTTTAGGACTTTTCAACTGAAAATAAAAATGATTACTTTCTCTCGTATTTTGGAAAAAAATCTGTTTCACTTATAATTATAAACTAAAATAGAATAAGACATAGTATTGGAAAACAGAAAAAAATGCCATCTTCCTTTAAAATGAACCAAACCTTATGACTGTAGAACTCTGTGGACAACACTAAAAACATGCAGAAACACTATTTTGTACTTCATCAGCTTTCTGCCCTGGCCATCAACTTCTGTGGGAGGACTCTAAGTCTCAATCCTGAGTTAGATGTCCACCTTATCCTTTCTTGTAACATCTTTTTTTTAACTTTTGTCAGAAAATGTACTTCATGTATGGGGAGTGGAGGTTACTTGCCTCCTGTAACATAAGAAAAAATTTTAGAAAGTTTTCTATCATCTAATGCTCTATTAAATAGAAGATTTGTGATTAATATCTGTCCAAAGGGGGAAGCAAAAATAAGACGATGTACAGATTCAAACAAGAGATATAACAAATGCTATCTTTACAAAAGTAAAGAATCAGGCACATAAAATTTCCATTCACTGGAACCTTTTAACTGAAAATTTATGCACAACCAAAATTTTCTGCATAATTTCTGGGTTAAAAGGCAAACCTCAATTTCCTTTTTTAAAAAAGAAAAAAATTACAGAGGAACAATAAGGACAATTCAAGCCATTCAGAAGATTTCAATTGTTTGCCAGCTTTCTACATGCCAAAAATGAACTGATTTTTGGACTGCTAGGGTTAATGTCACCTTTTCTGTCTTCTAAATGATTCATACAATGAAATAATGTAATGTACCTCTTGCCTGAAAATAATAAACCTGTTACTGTAATGGCATGTTTTCTTGTTTTGACAGTAATCTTCCCTTCACTTATACCCACGTATGACCCTGAGCTCCACAAAAACCTGTCTTATCTCTACAGACTTAGTAACCTTAACACTGTCACTACACTGGAAATGTTCATAAAATGAATTAATGTTAAACAGCACTAATATTTAAAATAACTCACTAAAGGTATACGAAATGCTTGTATTTTTCAAGTGAAATTAAAGATTATCCTATATTTGCAAATAAAACACCATAGCTGAAATAATAACATTCTATGCAACATATATAAATAATTTTTCTCAAAGATTCTGAGACAACATAAAGGGGATTTTCATTTCTTTATCTAAGTGGTTGCTAAATGTGTGGGTTTGATCTTTAAAAATTCATCAAGCAATCACAATTTATTAATGCAACTTATATGTAAACATTTTAAAAAACAAAAACGAGGCTTCAGGGAAAATGTTAACTGCACAGAAACTGCAGGGATACATTTGTGAGAAATGGAAAGGGGGATATTTAGAGGATGGTGAAGAAACTTTTTTTTTTTTTTTTTTTAAGAGACAGGACAGTGAGAGAGAGAAGAACAGAATCAATTTTAGTTTTTCATGTGGCTTTCGTTGCTCTGACGCTTCGTTATATACATGGTGCTGGGGTCCAAACCTGCATCTTTGTGCATACCAGGCAAGTGCCGTAACCACCGAGCCACCGCTCCAGCCCTGAAGAAACACTTGTTTTATATATTTTTCTACTGTTTGACACAAGAAACTAAAAATCTCAGCTTATAAATTATTTTGGCTAAGTTATTAACAATAAGACCTTTATTTTTATAATGTGGTGTGTTTTCTCCCTATTTTTTCTAAACAGCAGCTAACCATTTTAGATACATGGAGTTTCAGAGATACACTGGAGCTAATTTACTACACTCTTCCTATTTTCGAGAAAAGGACATTAAGGCTTAGAAGGGCTGAATGATTTCCCAGGATTCCAGTGCCAGCCATAAGACAGAGCTACAATCTTAGGTTCTTGAAATTATACCTAGTCCATTCTTTACTTCAAATTCTGGTTTTTTGAAAAACCATTTCTGGGGAAACTAACACTGTTGATCACATGTTAATATTATCTACCACTCAAAACCAGGGTATTAAAAGAGCTTTAACTATACATCTTATGGGTTCAAATATGACATGTGCATGAATCAAAGTTGAGGCCCTCCTTTAAAACAATTACTACAATTATTCCTTAATTCATATTTTAAAATATCATTTGAAAAAGTAACACCAAATACAAATGCTTCTACAAGTATGTATTATTCAAAGATGGAATTAAACAAGCACATTTTAAACAGTTTGCAGCCGTGTAACCAAAAAGCAATTTGGATATGCTGAATTTCTAAGTATCATTTAAATCTTTTGTCTCACACCATGTAAACTGAGAAGAGAGTGGCAACTTACTTGTCAAAATAAACCTTTAATAAATGGAAGATCTCCTGACTATGGGGTGATAGGACAACTAAGGAAATGGAACACAATATCATGACATTTACCTTCAGGTCAATGATTCAAATCGGAAGCCTACAATGGAGAGCAACTAAGTGAATGGTAAGAAGTGGCTTGGTAAGATGCTTTGAGAAAGTGAGAACTCATTCCTCAGAATTCCCACAAGTGTCACATACCAATAATCTAATCCAAGCAACTAACACTGAAGAGAACAAGAGACCTAATTAACCTTTGATTGTTACAGACTGTTCATTTAAGTAACAAAAGTCTGTTTTGCTACCAGTCTACTCTTTGTCTGAGCTCTTTAATAAATACATTACTATTTTCCACATTTTTGATAAGTATTAAAAGTCTGCTACTAGTTAAAGAAAACCAAAATTTTAATATATTACAAGGTAATTTTGAATTCAAATTTAAAAGTTTAAGCCTCTCAAAGGAAAGAAACTCAAATAATTTAGATGGAAAAAGGAACTTTTATCCAGTGTGGTAGACACTATATTGGAGTAAAAGACATGAATTCATATTGTTTCTGGTACTTACTGCTGTAGCAAGTCAATTTTTCTGCAAAGTGAATAATTTATCATTATATGTCTGTTATACGGGTAACATATACTGTGTTGGTCATTAAGACATAACCTCTAACTCATGGATCTAGCATTACAAAACACCATGATGATGTGTTGGTAGACAATTTTTATAGCGAATTTTATTTAGAAAACTACTGAAACAAATTTGAAAAATACTGACCTAAACATGACTGAACTAAAAACCAAGTTAAGTCTTAATGTTTGAGACTTAGTTAATAAATTATCTTTATAATATCACCTGTTAACCAAAGACTTTAAATGTATCAACGTAAAGAAAGTGTGGCTTTCCATGCCTTTTGAGTGGTTAAGATAATCACTAAAAGTATTAACAAACATGCATAGAAAGGATAGAAGAATTAAATTGATTCTCCAATAGGAGTGAAGTTGAAATAATTTCTTTTCTGTTCTTGAAGCAAGTGGGGGTGTATGATGCAACAAAAGATGAGTCATCTATAGCAAAGAAAGTTATGCGTGTTTTACTAATAAAACAATTTTATATTTTAATAATTATATAAACGAATATATATATGTACACTGGAATTATATACGCTGAGTTTCAAAGTGGGATTTTTTTTTTAATAAAGAGAGAGGGACAGTGTAAGAGAGAGAGAGAGAGAGAGAAAGCAAGAAAATTTTATTTAGTTTTTCATGTGGCCTTTGTGGTTCTGAGACTTTGCCGTGTATGTGGGTGCTGGGGTTTGAACTCATGTACTCATGCATGCCAGGCAAGCGCCATAACCACTGACCCACCGTTCCAGCCCCCTTTTTCTGCTTTCTTAAGATGAGTAATACATTAACTTATTGTCTTTCTGTTTGCTAATAAAGGCATTTTAAGGCTAAATATTTTCCTCAGGCATAGTTTTCAATGTTTCTCAAGAATCTTGATATATTTTCATTGCTTTCTCGTTTGTTTTTTTATCTCCTCATTGATCCAAAAGATATGCTCCAATTCCCTTCACCTTTTATTTTTCTATGGTTTTACTAAATTATAATAAAAAGGAACTATAAAACCTGTACTTAAAAATATATATTACTTGGGGATGGAGTGATGGCTCAGAGGTTGGAGCACTTGCCTGGCAAGTGCAAGGATCTGGGTTCAAACTCCAGCACCACATATACAACTAACTGTTGGAGAAACAAAGGCCAGATGAAAAAATAAATAAAATTGATTATCTCTCTCCCTCTCTTGCTTTAAAAAAAAAAAAAAAAAAAAGAGTATTACATTATCATATGATTGAGAACACATATGATAGTTTTCTAAACTACTTGGTGATATTTTAAAAAGTTATTCCCTGGTCAAGGATGTTAGGCTTTCTATACAGCAGCTGCATCAAAATTATTGATAAGAATTAGTTTTTCTATTATTTTTTTGTCCATTAGTCTATCCAATTCTCAAAAAAGTATATTAAGCTGGCCAAACACTATTGCATTTTGATCATGTTCCTTTGATTTTCCAAAGTTTTATTTTACAATTACTGTCATTTATGAAGTTTATGACTATAGAATAATCTTTTATTAATGTACTTTGTTACTGTTTGGTGGTTTTTATATTAGCTCTACCTTGTCTGATATTAATATTACCTCCCCACGCTTTTTTAGTATAACTTTTAGTTTGTCCTTTCTTTCAGTATTTCCTTATAAATTTGCATTAAGCATATTTCTTATAGACAGAGGTGGATTTGGCTTAAAGGGCAATACAAAAAAGTCTCTTTGTGTAAGTGCAATACTTCAGTATGTGCCTCAGCTTTCTGGAGGCAGAGAACTTTCTCCATTTCCTTCAGCGTGAAGAGTCGGGGAGAGAACCATACATTTCCACAGGCTGAGCTGTGCCAACAATCTGTTCTGCTCCTGCACTGCACTTTCTCATAGTCTCCAGGCTCCTACTCAAGCCTGGGGAGAAAATTCCAACGATTGGATTTTCTTTCTTCAACATGGTCTCTAAGAATTTCTTCCGTTTGTTTGCAAGCCATTCCCTGACTGAGTAGAATCTATTTCACTTAATGATTTTCTTGACCAACAGAATGTGAAAGATATAATATTCTGTGATCTTGAAGTTGGGTCTTAAACAGCACTGAAGATTCAGTCTGTTTCCTGAAAGCATGCTTTGGCGGAGGCCAGTTAAATGAGTCCCTTCAAGACCCAAATAGGAAGGGTGTGATGTGCCAGCTATTCTATCTTCACTCCAAACATGTGATTAAAGAAGACTTCAGAGGATCCAAGCATAATCAGGTTAGAAATACTCAGTTGAACTATCAACCTTCAGAGCTGTGATAAATAATAAATTATTGTAAAATACCAAGGGCAATTTGTTATGCAGCAATATATCACATGAGCACTACCTTTTCCAAAGTCAAGACTTTATTCAGACCCAGCTGCCTGCCACAAGACTGAGGTGGCAGATAACTGGAATTAGGGAGAAAAAGAAAGAAAAAAGGAAATTCATTAATATTGTGATCTCCTAAAATCCCTTTATTTTGTCCTCTTTCAACAAAGCCCAAAACCGCAAGGCTTATTCTATTCAGGAGTCTAAACTGATGGTATAATTTAACCTCAAAAATGTTATTCTATTTAGTAGTCTATCCTGAGTATATAATTCGACCTTAAAATGTTAAAACAAATTGAGTTTATTTCATTTTAAGTTTGGCATGACTATACCTAGTATTATTAGGACTCAGAACAGGCACTTTCTCTATTTGAACTGCAAAAACCTTTATTCAGACAGGGATTCAACATAGCAATAAGCCCTTATTTGGCTGAAATGTATATTTTACATATTTCTGTTTTTTAAATTAGCATTTGTGATGCTAACGACATCATACAAAAAATGCAAACATGAACACTGACATCATAGTGACAGTACTCCATTATAAATTAATCCCAAACACCTACCATGTACATCTATTAATTTTTAGATCTGCATATACATGCATATTTATCAATTAAATCACTAAGGCAATTAAATCATAAAACTAAAAATGACCCAAATGAAATCTTAGACATTCAAAAATATGTCTGAAGATTCTGGATTGAGACACATTATGTAGATCAAGAGAATAAAGTGATCATATCTCTGGACTTAATTGAAGGTGTTTGGAAAGGTCCTTCATGAATTGATTTCTCCTGCCATAATATACTCCTTCTTGGCCAATTGGTTCAAAATTTCATCTCAAGATCTAATAAACCCCTCAATACCTGTCCCAAAAAATTAAAATTACAAGATTTACTTAAGATAATAAATGCAGTAGCAAATAAAGGCATTTTCTTTAAAATGGTTCCTCATTTAACATATGAAGCAATCAGCTAAATGAAGCTTCTTAATGAACACTAAAACTTTTTCATTTTAAAACTGTGTTCAAGGTCCATGTACCTGTTACATCAGAATCCTGAGTTTATTAAAAACTGAAATTCATTTTTTTTTTCAAAGAGAGACAGGAACAGTGAGAGAGAGAGACAGAGACAGAGAGAATCAATTTTTATTGAGGTTTTCACATGGCTTTCATTGCTCACTTAGCTGTGTACATGGGTGCTGGGGTTTGAACCCCAAAACTGAGATTCTTAACCCAATTACTATGTATAACCATAAAGCTCTAATTTAATATATATAGTTAAAAAAAAAAAAACAACCAAAACCTGATATCCTTAGTTTCATCCAAGCTCTAGTCACAACCCATGGAGGTATGCTGTGGTCTGGATATGAAGTGTCACCCAAAAGCTCCTGTGTCAATGCAGGAATGTTCAGAGGTCAAATGACTGGATTATGAGAGCCGCGACCTACACAACAGATTGACTCATTTGATGGATTAATAAGGAGTAGTATAAGCAGGTAGGGTGTGGTTGGAGGAGCTGGATCACTGGGGGCATACCCTTGAGGTTTATATGTTGTCCCACTAGCTTCTCTGTCTCTTCTCTTCCCCCACCCCCTCTCTCCTTCCTGGCTACCAGGGGCTGAGCAGTTTTCCTCCTCCACACCCTTCTGCCATGATGCTCTACCTCACCTCAGGTCCAAAGCAATAGACATGGCTGCCCATGGACTGAGACCTCCAAAACTGCGAGCCCACAATAAACTTTTCCTCCTCTAGATTGTTCTAGTTGGGTATTTTAGTTACAGTGATGAAAAGCTGACTAATACAATGTGTCCATGTTTAAATTTTAAGCATGTTTACTTGCTTTATGCAAAGAGGCAAGCAAATCTATTGTTTTCTAATGAATTTGTTCAACATTCTAGGTTAAATGTAATTGAAGGGTAGTATTATAAACTTGTACCTTACAAACAAATTTTAAGCTTATCAGGTTGGCAGCAAAGAAAGAAATTTCAGAAAACAGTTGTTACTCCCTGAAACACAAAAACCTGACAAGTATTCATCCTTAATGAAATACCATATTTTCATAAAAATAAAATTAATTGAATTATTTACATATGAATACTTATGTTGAGTGTCTGGGTAATCCTGCAGAATTTTTCTCAAGAAATGTCTATGTTTCTAAACAAGGAAGTTATGTTGAACAAAATATTTTTTGCTTCCAAGTTGCCAAAGTTCTCATAAGAGAGAAATATTTCACCATTTCCTCATGAAACTTAATAGCTTTTAAAGTAAAGATTCAATATCTCACACAGTATTATTAACACTGCTTTCTTTGTAATGGAAGGAGCACACTAAATTAACTCTACAACAAAACAGCTCCACAAAGCTTAGATGCATGGAATGCACAAAACTTTCAACCTACTACAAGAGGATTCATAAGAAATAAAAAATATTTACAGCACACACACATTAAGCGCTACACACAAGTTCATATGATGCAGCTCAAAATGTGCTATAATTACACCTTACTGACACTTATAAATTCTAGATTTAAATAAAATGTATATATTTTCTAGTGTTAGTATCAGATTCTATTTCCAAATAACTACAGATATGGAAAACAATATGAAAGAAAATTCCAGAAATATGTTAAAATTGGCACTTCAAGGTATCTTTTGTTGTTGTTGTTGTTAAGGACAGTGTGTGAGAGAGAGACAGAGAGAATCCATTTTTCTTTAGTATTTCATGTGGCTTTCATTGCTCTGACACTTTGTTGTGCACATGGTGCTGGGGTTTGAACCTGCATCCTCACACACGCCAGGCAAGCACCACTGCTCTAGCCCCCAAGGTATCTTTTTTTAAAGGTCAAGAATTACATTCTATTAAATTTTTATAACAGTGTTCACCTCATACTTGCCACAAAATGGAGATTACATGAATAAAAGCACAAATTAATTATGTAACGGTGTGACTTTTATCATCTCTGAGTGTTTTTGGTAGACATAATTTTGAAATCCATATAATAAGTGAGGCACCTTTGATCTGAAGAATACATACGATGAAGAAAAGCTTTCTTTTATAATTCTTTCTCCAGCTATAGATCTACTGAATTCTACAAGAGAAAAAATATTATTTGATTGGTTGTAGGAAGCTGCTATGAAATCAACACATATGAAAATAAGGTTAATATAATGCTTTGACTTCTAGGTTAAAAATGACAAGATCTCCCAGGTAGCCTGAAAAACGTTTTTTTAAAAAAGTAGATGGATGTATACTGCCACCATGTGGTGAAGACTTAAGAACATTTTGGATAAGGTAAAAATGGAAAGCTTGTTTTCTTAATTTCCATTCTCAAAACTCAAGAGATAACAAATCTTAGTCTCTTTTACTAAGACACCGTGGAGCTGTCATTATTGTTGGAATGATAGAGACATCTACATGTCTCTTAAATTTCTATTTGTTTATTACCTGCTCTATGAATAATAGCCTTTTTTTTTCTGGACCAGAGATTGAAAGGAGGGCGTTTAAACACTGAGCTGCATCTCCAGCCCTTTTTATTTTTTGTTTTCAGACAGGGTCTTGCTAAGTTGCTCAGGGCCTCACTACATTGCTGAGGTTGGCTTTAAACTTGTGATCCTCCTGACTTGGCCTCACAAGTCTCTGGGCTCATAGGCGTGTGCTACCATGCCCAGCCAAAAAAATAAAAAAATTAAAAAAAAAAAACTTTTAAGCATTCTTAATTTAGGTGATTATTAACAGTGATTCTCAAACTGTATCGTGCAACTGCGCCACTGTACCCGGCAGTGATACCTTCTTATACTTGACTTAATTTTTCCTCTTTTGAGTCAAGGCTCACCTTATTGTACTGTGAGATTTTACCATCTTCAATCACATTTTTCTTAGCTGTTGGTATTCATCTGATGCATCCTAATCTTGCATATCCACAGATAGTAAATGTAACTCACCAACTACCAGATGATATTATTATTATTATTATTAATTATCAAAAAGTACAAATAGCCAACTTTACAAATATTCTAAAAACTGTAAATTTTGCTCAAGGTCTGATAATGTTCTTAATTTTGTTTCTAATTATGTTTTTCTACATTGTCTAACATGTTCTTTCTCATGTCAGTAAAAGCCCAACATGTTAAAAAGGTAGCCTCCTAAGTCAAGATCTTTTTCAGGGAAATGTCAAATACTCTGCATGCATGGACTGGATTTTCTTTCTTCACTTGCAAATAAATGGTGATTCCGCTTCAGGTAATAGTCGCATAAGCTCCCATCTGACCAATCCTGCTAGAGAATCATCTATAAATTCTGGACAAAATATCAAATACCCAAGGGCTCAAATTCCCTGAACGAAATTAGGCAGATTGTGGGAGCTCATACAAAAGTAGAACAAAACAAAACTTGTTGATTTTCCTGGTCACTTTGTGTTTTAATGGTGTTTAGCCTATAACAGGAGGGCCATCCTGTGCTTCATTGGATGGATAAAGGTGCAATTGACTATCCATGGTCTTTTTAACTTGGAGAAGAAGCAGAACACAGTTTTTGGCAATAGCAGCTGTTCTAAAGTGAGGAAGGAATTCTATAGACTTTGAGAGATGGGAAACTGAATTATGTGGATAATTTCTGCCCAAATCTCTGGCTGCCCTCTGAAGAATACCTATAGAAGAAAGACTCCACGTGGCCCTACTAATGGCAAAAAATCTGAACTTAAATTTGCATTACTGTCCAGGAGACAAAGTGTGATTTGAGTGTAATTAAGCAAATTTCTAAAATAAAGACATCAGAACTGTTTAGAGGAACACAAAATTCAGAATCTCCATATTATCATAGTCACAGTGTTATCTAAATTTACTCTATGAGGGGGCTAGAGTGGTTTTGGAGCTTGCCTGGCATGTGCAAGGACCTGGGTTCAAACCCCAGCATCACGTACACAACCAAGTGTTGGAGCAATGAAAGTCAAATGAAAAACTAAATAAAAATTGATTTTCTCTTTCTCTGTCCCTCACAGTCCCTGTCTTAAAAAAATAAATAAATAAATTATAATCTATTTCTAAAATCTTTCTCTAATTTTCTCTACTAGTTTGATATTCCACTGCTCAGAAAATTTCCCATCTGCATACATAAAATTTTACTTTGTTCTTCCTCACCAACATATTGTATTAAAAAGCTAAATATTAAGATTGGACTAAATAGCTATCTCTGAAGAATATTTCTGTCTTCATTGAGTACCCTTTTATTTCTACTTTGGGCTCTCATTCTTCAATCACTAAAGAGAAAGCAATTCCCTGAGAACTCAGGATAACAATTCTTAAAGACTGTCAATTTTTTCCAAGAGGTGTAACAAACCCAGATATCTAGTGGCAGATGAAGATAAAGAAAATGTGGTGCAAAAATATGCAATATTATGCAGCTTAAAAAAACAGGAAGCTAAGTGAAATAGGACAGTCACAAAATACATACCAATACTTCATGATCCTATTTATACTACCAATGGAATTCTACTTACATTATATTCCACTTGGATTAAGTATCTGAAGTAGTCAAAATCATAGAATGAGAAAGCAGACATGGTTACCAAAGGCTAGGGGGAGGGGAGAAGAAGAATTAGTGTCTAATGGCTATTGAAATTTCAATGTTGCAAGATGAAAAAGTTCTAGAGATCTGTTGCCGAAAAATGTGAATGTACTTAACGTTACTAAATTACAAAATAGCTAAAATGAGTAAGTTTAATGTTGTGGTTTTTACCATAGTAGAGTCTGTCAACTTTTTTTGCACTAAAACTTAGAATCTTGTTGATTGCTTTTGGTTTACATATTTCCTTATTTCTTTGTTATTCCCATGTACAGCTCCCACTCAAGTGAAATATTATAATAAGTTCATTAACAAAATACTTTCCTGACCTTCTCCCATTACGTTTATTCTTGACCAAGTATTCACCGATCCTAATCCTTACTCATTATGTATGTGTAGTAAAGACAGCAGTTTGGTTCAGTTTGTAGTTCTTGGGGTCCTTAGTTTCTATGGTCAGCCAGGCAATTTATCATTTCTCAAGCAGTTAGACCTACTCTAAGTATTCTATTTGATAACAAGATTATACATGTGTTGGAGTTTCAGTTTCACCCTTGGGCCCCTAAAATTACTGGGTGATTTCCATATAGTCATTTTGTTTTTAAAAAATTTCATTTTATTGAATATTAAAATCATAGAAAGTCATGCATAAAACCCAGATCACTCCCCTTAAAAATTAACAACTTAAGTATTCATAAGTTGAATACTAAAAAAATTTTCTGAATTACTATATGGAAAGATCAAATAATGTAACATGAAAGTTTTGGATCAAGTCTTAATAAAAATCAGTAACTTAATAGTGGCTAGCCATTAAGAGCACGGCCTTGTCCGGAGACTTATTATGGCAATGTATCTTACTGTCTGCTGAACAAAGTTGTACTTCCTTTTCCTTTTTCTTGCCAAATTCGAAAGAGTTTAGAATCAATGGGTGCTCTTTTTCTAGGTTGCACTTGCTCACTACAAAAATATTTATTCCCCTGTCAGAGCTCAGAACATGATACCTCCAAATATGCTACATTGGCCTAAAGTGGCAGGAAACTGAGAAAAATGCAGAAGCAAGGTTTCTCTGATCTTCTCCTACCCTCTTTCAAAGCAGGCCACAGAGACTGAAAGTTCCCTCATTCTTTTTTCCCTGAAGTAGGACATAAAACCTAGGAAGGTCTTTCTCTGACCTTCTCTCATTCTCTTTCCTTGAAGATCCTCATGTGATAAATGTCCTGCCCTATAAAGAGAAGGAATGTCACACAGAAAGGCCCTAGTTATTACCCTTAGATCATATTCTTTTGTCCTCTGATCGTACTTTTGCATGACTTACAAAAATCAACTTCCTTGTGCCTTTGGGTCTTCGTATCTAAAGGTTCTTGTGTCACACTGAAGTTATATATAGTAAATAGTATTGTGTTTTGGGGTACCAGCCTTGTGATAAATGAGGAAAACATACTACTTCTTCTTTCCTAGATAATCTAGGGAAGAAATCTGTATTTTCTTTAACAATAGTAAAACAGAAAAATTACTTTTTTGGGCGTCAAGATACTTGAAATTAATGGCACTTCTAAAATAACTCAAATTTTTTTGCTATTCCATTTGGATTTTAAGGGCATTTTGTGTTTTCATTGCTTGCCTTTAGTCCCCAGATTAAATATTCTATATACTGTTTACACACTAAAGAGGAAGAGAAACATGAAATGCCATCAAAGAGCCAAAATGAGAACATTTCAAGTTAACAGGAGAAAAAGGATGCTTCCAAATGAAAAACTGGTATCATTTTGTGTTTTCAATAAACTAGGAGCTGTGACTAGTTGATAATTTAATGAACCACTTCAAAAATAAATCTTGACAATATGTAGCAAAATTTCTTTTAATATTAAATATTAGTGCTTGGTATAAGTTGACCTGTACTAGGCTCTTGACAGAATAGAAGAACCAAACTCTAAGGGTAGCCCTGACATAAAAGTAATGCTATTGGGTCTACATCACATTCTCTGAATTTCTGATTTCTTTCATTAAATATGTAAGACATTAGTTTTTTCCTGAATGTGATTTAATCCTGTTTATAAGACTGTTAAATTTAGAGAATTACATGTTCAACCGAGAGGCGATAAACCGGAAAGAAATAAACTTGTACATAAGAGTTAATTTCATGTGTTTGCTTGGCTAAGCCACAGGATGTTTGCTCAACATTATTCTAAATGTTCCTGAGAAGATTTTTGTATGTGTTTTTTTTTTTTAAGTTGAAATTAATATTAAAATCAGTAAACTCTGAGTAAAGCAGATTAAATTCATTTAATTAGCTGAAGGCTTTAATAGACTGACCTCCAAAGTAAGAAATTTGACTAACAGACTGTGTATTGACTTGAATTGCAACTATTCCCCAAGTATCTTGGCCTGCTGGCCTGACCTCAAGATTTTAGCTAAAGTCCCACAATTATGAGTCATTTCTTAAAATAAAATTTTCTCCATCCATCTCCCCTGCTCCTTAATCTCAGTATTGCTCTCCATCTCCCTACACACACACACACACACACACACACACACACATACAATCTGTTGTTTGTTTCTCTGAAAAACACTAAAAGATTCATAAACAAAACTGTTTCTATGTTCAAAAGTTATTAATGCATCAAAACACCTAAGAACCTTATGAGTCAAACCACTAGTTATCTAAACTTTCTTATCAATAACATAATAAAGGGTTACCAAGGGTCAACCAAACTAAGATCTGAGATACAAAGCCATTACTGACCCTTAAGTCAGAAAAGTACAGAAACTTGCTTTACTATGGACTAAAAGTATATCACATATGAAGTCTAGAGTTGCAAGTTTTCTTTTTCTCAGCGGAACATGATGGTATTCTGGGACATATGATCAATGTTATAATCAAGTTATAATGATCAGTCCACTCTTGTATAAATAGTTTTAAGTATGATAACCATATAATTTATCAATTAGATTGGGAGACTTTTGAAAATGAATGGGGGTGCTATTAATACTTATACATCAGGAATAATGGGAACTATCCTAGGAAAATCAGAACTTATGAGTCACCCTAGTAAAAATCCTCTTTTTCTTATTTATTATACCAAGAAAAGATCCCTGCATGTCCTTGCCTACCTTTCTTGTTTCTTGCCTAAATTTCTGGACAGAGTAACATCAGAAATAAAAATTTATATTATTAAATAAACTTCTGTGTATATGCCTCATTTGAGTAATTACATAGCAGCTTTCAGATGGGTCCATATTTAGAATGTCAAAGGTCATTCATTATGAAAATGAGTCACCACCAAATGCTAAACTGTGAATTACTATCAATATCATAGACTTATTTTCTCAATTTGTAAGATGACCACTTCCAATTGAACCTACTTCTCACTACTTATGAAGAATCACAGAGGTCAGCATTCCCTAGTTCCATTTTTCTATGATCGACTTTTATATTATCACAAATCTTGAAAAATTCCTTATAGAAAAAGTTGGAGGTTCTTCTACCAATAATCAAAACCATACAAACCTCTGTCAGTTGCTTCAGTTGGCCTTTATTTGTACTTAATTCTTCTGATAGGTCATTCTTTTTCACCTGTAGTTCACAGATTTCCTTTCTTAAAGGATTTACTAGTTCATAGAAGCGAATCTTAAAATAAATAAAAATTAATAAAGTTTTAAAATTCAAACTACAATTACGATTTGTAGTACAGTAGTCCACCCTTATCCACACTTTCACTTTACATAGTTTCAGTTACTTACCATCAACTTTTGTCTAAAAATATTACATGGAAATTCCAGAAATAATCACAAATTTAAATAATTTCTATAAAAATATACTATAATAATTGTTTATTTCTATTATTAGCTATTGCTGTCAATCTCTTACAATGTATAACTTTTAAACTCAATTTTATCATAGGTATGTATTTATAAGATAAAAGTATATACTCTAAAGGACTTAGTACTATTTATGGTTTTAGGCATTCACTGGGGATCTTGAAATATTATCACCCACGGGTAAGTACCAGTAGCAAATTAAATTCAATTATCAGTAATAAAAGGAAATATCTACAAAATTAAACAAGAAAATCACTGAACCTAACCACTAATACTTTTAAATCTTAATGTTCACTTACCTGAAGAACCAGATGAAGTGTAACTCCCCACTACTGACAGCTCTTTCTATTTTCCTATTTGCACTCAGTTCCTCCTACTACTGCTCACTCCACACTATCTGCTTATAAATTTCCTAAATATGTCAAGTGTTCAAGGGCCTTGTTCTTGGTTTCCTCAGATAAAACAGTTCTTCCTGCACATAAAGGTGTGGTTCCTGCCTTGCCTCTCTTCAGGTTTCGATATTACCTTACCACTTACCTGATTCCCTTACCACAATCTAAAATAGCACCCTGACTTGGCAGCACTCCCTATTCTTCACTTCTGTTTTTTTTCCCCCTTCATACTTATGGCAAATAAACATTCCATGGATTTAATTTTTAAGTTATTCTCTACACTGTTCCAGTAGAATGTAAGTAAGTTCCATGAAAGCAGGAATTTTTGTCTTATTTATACATTAGCAGTGCAATGCCCAAATATAACTACATGATACTCAATAAATATTTGATGAAGAGATAAAATCTAAAGTCTATTCTGTCTCTCTCTCTTGTGTGAGTGTGTGTGTGTGTGGGGGGGGGGTGCTGGGGATTGAACCCAAGGCCCCACACATGCTAGAAAGCACTTTAACACTAAGTTACACCTCCAGTGGGTTTCTTTGCTCCTATTCCAAGACCTTGGCAAAACTGTTTACTGCTGCCACTATAGTGCAAAGGATAACTGGGATGAATCAGGAGGTATTTTTAATATCATTACTTCCACTCAGTTCAGATCTCTCTTCATCTCCTAAGTCTCTCAGTGGAATTTGTGTGCACTAACTCAGTGAAGTATTCTATTTGACAAGGTTCTATAAGACTAAAAAGCCAATTAGTAAATTAGGAGACAGTAATTAGCAATGATTATACAGGTATATAATCTGAAACTCCTTAATATATGACATTAGGACTAGTACTGTTAATGGAATGTATGCTTATGGAAACAAGGATCCCATCATGTTCACCAGACTGGCTTTGGAACTCTTGGACTCAAGCAATCTTTCTGCATGAATCTCCCAAGCAGCTGGGACTACGAGCATGTACTACCACACCTGGTTCTATATGCTTGTGTGTAAAAAAATTTCTCAGTTTTAATTACTAATATGCAAATATTGATAAAGGGATGGTAACACCAAGCAATTTGAGATAACTCTCATAGACTAACTCTAATCATAGAATTGTATGATGAACACAACAAAGATGCTGAATTAATCTGTCACCACAAAGATCTTCCTTATTTTTTACCTTCATAACCACACCAACTTCATTCTTCTCCCCTATCCCTAACCAACCCTGGCAATAACTAATATGTGGCACACCTTCATAATTTTTCATTTTGAGAATATTATAAACGATCACTTTATGATATAAAAATTCATTTCTATGGACTAAGTAGTCTATAACTTCAGAACCCTATTCATTGCTTGACTTTGGAGATCAACGGTCAAGACCTTTTAGAATTTGGTGATCTGACCACTACCCACCATCCTCAGATCAGGACCCTAATATAATTTATCAGCTGGGTACTTCAACAGTAATGACTTCTATATAAACAGCAAATTTTAGTGTGAAAATATCATAGGTGTTTTTGTTTTGTTTTTAAGCAACACAAGAAACTTACAGATACATATTCAGGAATAGAAAGCTGGAAACTTACAGATACATATTCAGGAATAGAAAGCTGATCTTCAGGAAAAGCTTTTAGTTTCGAATACTGCTCTTCTGTTAACTCAAAGTCACGTAGGTTTCGCCGAACATCTCCAGCTTTCTCTCTTAGTTGAAGATTTGTCTCTTCTAGTTGCTTCTGCCTCAATAAAATGGTTTCCATTTCTTGTTTCATTAGTTCCTGATATTTTCTATATTAGAACAGAATTACAGCAAGCTTTAAAAAAAATCTTTGAAATCTGACTTTCTTAAAGTTCTCTTTTGATAGTAACATCAAATTAGGAAATAAGAAGCCCAATAGCATCCTCTTTTTTGGGGGGAGTGGGTACTGGGGATTGATCCAGGAGCACTTTACCACTGGGCTACATCTCTATCCCTTTTTGTTTATTTTGAGACAGGGTCTTGCTAAGTTGCTTAGGGTCTCAATAAATTACTGAACTTGTGATCATCCTGCCTCTGCTTCCCAAACTGCTGGGATTATAGGCATATGCCACCACACCCATCTCCCCAATAGTATTCTTATCTTCAGTTAAAAGTTTACTTAAACTAAATAAATTTGATTCTGTCTCTCTCAAAAACAAAACAGCAAAACAACAACAATAACAATAGAATAATTCTAGGGCTGGAGCACTGGCTCAGTGGTTGGAGCGTACGCCTTGCAAGCACAAGGACCTGGGTTCAAACTCCAGCACTACGTACACAACTAAGTGTCAGAGAAACAAAGATGAAAAATAAAACTGATTGTTTCTATCTCTTCCACTCTCTTTAAAAATATAGAATAATTCTAAAATTCAAGTTACAAAATTATTCGTTTCCTCTACTTAAGTTTTAAGTCTTTTACATCTGCTTTGGATCCTCCTTATGAAAATATTTTCTCTTTTACCCTGGTACTTCAAGGAATACCTCTTTTAAAATGGCAACAAAATGAACCACCATAAAGTACTCATTCAACCCAGGAGGTTAATCTGCAGATACTCTCCATTCTCAAAGAAGATACATAGCAGATATTATTATTGTTAGTTGCCTTCCCAGAGATTTTAAAAGCAAAAAGGAACCGATTTCCTCCCTCCCTATTATATTACTCCCATTAACAGATAAACATGCTATTATTTTTCTTATCTTAAAACAAACGAGTAAATAAAAACACGACTCTTGACCTTACTTTACTTTTCCTTTTATTTGATCCCACTTGGGAGCAAAACTACTCAAAAGTTGTCTATGTTCATGGTCTCCAATTCTTTCTCTCTGAAACTCATACCAATTGGATTTTTACCCTCTTTACTTAAATTTCAATGACAGCCAGCCAATGACCAATTTATAGTTCTTTTCATCCTTGACCTAACAACAGCACTTGACACGTATGATCTTCCTTGACATACTTTCTTTTCCTGGCCTTCAAGATACAACACTCTCTCCCTTTTTCTCCTATTTTACTATAGCATCTTACTGATCTCCGTTGACTTACTGTTGGAGCACTTGGACCAGTCTATAACAACTCCCTATTCATCTAGCCTTGTGATTTAAATACCAGCTATATCCCAATGACTCCAAGATTTGTTTCTCCCATCCAGACTTTTCAAATACCTGCACATGGATTTCTAACAAGGCAACTTTAATACGATCCAAACTGAACTCTCTTTCCTCACACACCCATTCCACTGTGACTTCCTCCATCAGAGGTGACAGCAACTCCACCTTTTCATTTATACAGGCCAAAAATGTTGGCGCAATCCTTGACTCTGGAGGACATTCTATCAGCTCTACATTCAAAATATATTCAGAATCCAAATACCTTTTAATACCCTTGCAAGAATTTCCCAACTGGCCTTTCAGCATCATTCAATCTGAAAAAGGTCTAACAAAGTGTTGCCCCCAACAGTATTGGCATGACCTGGGAATCTGGCAAAAATGCAGATTCTCAGAACCCAACCCAAGTCAGAGTCTCTGAGGGCTAAACCCCAGTAACTTTTTTTAGCAAGCCCTCCAGGTGTTTCTAATGCATGCTAAAGTTTGAGATTTATGATCTAATATAGTAATAGCTAATAACTGGACAACTGGTCACAACAGTTTTTTGGGAAATCAGTGAATTTTTTTTAAAGATACCTACTTTATACACTTCTAACTAAAACAGAAATAAATATGCATTTGCCACATTTTGTACATATGGCCGAGATATGTTGAACATAAAGGTATACTTTGTTTCTATACAAATCACTGTTTATGAATTCCAATTTCATTTTATTTACAATGACAGGAAATCTTAAAAGCTCTTTAGAGAAATCAGAAGATACTTTGCATAGAATTATTTTGATTTTTCCCCCCAATCTTTAAATCTGTCTTGCTTATACTTAATCTGATGACACTGTTCCTTTTATTGAATGTTTCCAATGAATTATTGGTTTTACAGAAATAATACATTCTGTACTCATATTTAATTTATATAATTTGAAATTAAATTATATAAACATAATTAGTATAGGCATGTTTGAGAGTAAACAATGGAATCTTGATAAACATACAGGTGACCTGGAGAAAGCACACAGACATAACAGAAAGCTCTTTATGCCAGGAAAGTCAAACAGGCTATGATAATCAACCAGCATGTTTTTAAGAGTAAATGAAGAAAGTTCAATTGAGATAGAAAACTGATTGTCCTTTTAGATAGCCCCCTTTTTCTTTTATGGTTCATTTACATTGTTCAATGCTTGTTGAGTGGAATGTTGAATTTTGACTTTTTGTATTTTGTATGCAGCAGTAAAAGAACTATTTTTTTGATGTGAAAATTATTACCATACCTGCCTTAAAATTTCTTTATTTTAGCTTATGATAACATGCACAAACAGGCCAAAGGATTAGCTTAATTGCTAAACAGATATTGTTTTTAAAAACTTTACCTGGCATCCTTCTGTTGAAAGGTCAATTGGTTGTCTAATCTCAAGGTTAGTAGCTGCTTCTGATGAAGAGCATCATTAAGTTTCTCTTCCAATTCTTCAATCTTAAAAAAAAGAACAAGGCAAATTGTGTTCAATTTTCAAATTTATCACAAAGAAAACTTGATCATTTTTCTTAAAAATATTTTTTTTAAATTTAAAGAAACAATAAAAATGGATAGAGGTTGTTTTTGCTTTTGTTTTGTAATGGTTTGTTGTCTACAAACTGCAATGTCTGCTCATACTATGGTTTGAAATTGTTGCCTCACATATGTCTTTGTGTCAGGCTATCATAAGACTATTCTTCCCCCTTAACCCATGCTCACTGAGAAGCTTATAGAATTCATGTTGGTGCCCTGGTCATGCAATTATTTCCAGGTCGGACCCAGCATTTGTACTCCAGGTCCATTTACCTGACTACTAAGCATCTTCAATTGCCTAGGACATGGGTGATGCAATGAACAATCAAGAGAAAATGAATAGCTGACCTTACCCAATTCTATACTGCTGAATCTTCCTAGCCTCCAGAGTAAAAATAAATAAATAAGTAAATGATCTGAGATGTTTGATATTCTTACCTGACCTACTGTAATATTTTCTTCACTGATTTCCTAGCCTACAGTTTTACCTACTTCCCCATCTATGTTCTTTTATGTTACCTTTTTTAAATGATACAGTATTTACTTTCCCTGAATCTAACTAAACCACATTATATATGTATATTAATGTACCAAAGGGAATATCTCCTTTATGCATATGTAAGGGATACCAATTAAAAATAAATGAAAGAGGGGCTGGAGTGGTGGCTCAGTGGTTACGGTGCTTGCCCAACATGCACAAGTACATGGGTTCAAACCCCAGCACCCAGGTACAAAACTGAGTGTCAGAGCAACGAAAGCTATGTGAAAAATTCAATAAAAATTGATTCTCTTTGTCTCTCTCCCTCTCTCACTG